>JAODAL010045009.1:0-32328 GCA_025379985.1 Phyllomedusa bahiana | reverse complement strand
TTAATTTTTAGAAGTGTGTTTGAATCTGTGTTTCGGACCCAACGGACCCAAACCCGCATCTAACAATGTGCAGTGTGATTTCCATTGCTTTCAATGTAAAACACAGACGAGTGATCACCGATACGTGTTTACTTGCGTCTTTCGGATCCATTCAAAGACTTGTCATGTCAATTCTTGATCCGAAAGATGCAGCAGGCGCCCTATTTAAAACTATAGGGTGCGATCCTGCTGCAGCTAAAACGCAGCCAAACACAAAGCTGCATGCTGGATACGTTTTGGATGCGATTTACGCAGCACTGTTGGAATGCGTTTTTCGGATCCAAAATCAGATCCAGCACGCAGTGTGAACATACCCTAAAAACACTCTTGATGATTTGTATCCAGGCTTAAGGTGGCCATCAAGGGATTAGATGCAGGGGTGTCAAACTGTGGCCCTCCAGCTTTTGGGAAACTACAACTCCCATCATACATTTATATAATCTATAACAGTGGTCATGATGGGAGTTGCAGTTTCCCACCAGCTGGAGGGCCGCAGTTTGACACCTATGCTAGAGCCACCGCTCATTTGTAGTTTTCCCCATTAAACCAATTTCCCCAATATTGCAACTTTATTTTTTGTCAATGGATGTAAAATGGGGACAGGATGTAATTTTATAAGAGTCCATATTCTGCCTCTCTGCACCAGCTATAGGGCTTCCAGAGTGGTTGTCGAGGGGGTATATACAGTATTGGTTTAAAATTCCTTAAAGGTTTTTTCCAAAACTTGTAAATAACTTGTAAAATAAAAAAAATAACCTCTACTTACCTCTCTCCTATCATCACCGTGCCAGTGCTCTTACCCCCGGTCTCTCATTGATGATATCACGTCCATGGATCACATGATGCTGTAGCCAATCTCTGGCTTCAGCAGTCACCTGCATGTACATCATGTGAACACAGAGGTCAGGGATTGGCTGCAGCATCATGTGATCCATGAACGTGACATCATCATTGGGGGCGAACACTGGAGCTCTGGCAGGGCTGGAATGGTGGTGATGGGAGAGTTAAGTATGGGCTCATTTTCTATTATTAGCACAGTGGGACGGGGCAGGGAAGATATTAAAAAAAAGTCTTTGAAAACCCCTTTAAGTCCATAGTAGGAGGTAATTTAAAAGGAGCCACTATCCACCAATACAGAACATGGGTATGGTTGCTGCTAAAGGGGTTTTGCCACGAAGTGAGTTCATTACCTGTTATCTGCTCAGGAGAAAATATAAACAAAGCATGCTGAGTCATGAATGGCTGCAGGGGTGAGAGGGAGAGGGGGTGAGCAAAGAGCGAGGAAGCAGGGATCGTCTCTAAAGTTTACTCAAATAATAACATTGCAACCAGTGGATTCTCTATACAGCAGACAGCCTCATACACTGCACTTTCTCCACAGTCCCTTGCAAGCTCCTTCATGTTCCCTGTCATCAGATAAGAAGTGCAAACACGCAAGCGGGGCCAGATCAGCTTCTGTCAGTGTCCTGGTTGTGTCTAATGTAAACGTTCAGGAAACTAAGGGGGACTGAGCACTGCTGTAGATCTCATAGGCTTCACTTTTTGTAATCACCTATATTTAGAAACGTGATTAAATACCCATTTTGGAGGATCCCACGTCAACATTACATCGTGGCAAAACCCCTTTAATTGTATTTGTAGTCATTATTGCACACATGAACATCAAGTAAGGTCTGATGATCGTCCCATTGACAAGTAACAGGCTTCAAAGTCTCCAGATGGGGTTGTCTTTTTGGCATACAGTCCACTGTGTCAGAGCCTGGTCCCACTAGAACAGACCTGGGCATTGTATGGCCCGCAAGTCACATCAGGCCCTCTAACTAGCTCTGACCGGCCCGCGTGAGATTTCCTGATATTACACGTAACTCAGTAGTCCCCAGCGCTGACGCCATCTGCTGACCGTTAAGGTCCCAAGTTGATACCAGTCGCTAAGGGGCCCTGTGTGTGCATCCTCTGGACGCACATACAGCTGCAAGCTTCTGCGGATCACAGAGCAAAGGCTCTCCGCTCCGCAAAATACTCTGGTGAGCCTCTGGTGTACACAGCACACCACTCACTTTTGCCACTAGAATTCTCAGTTGGTCGTAAGTAAAGATATGGCTGGGACACATTTGGGTGGAAAAGTCTTGTTTGGTAGGGAGGAGACATTTATGGCATAGTGATAGAATACATCATAAACAGGGCTGGGACAATGTATTCTGGTGCCCTAGGCTAACAAGACATAAAGTACCCCCCAAATGTAAATTAAGCCCACTTCGTGCCTTCTTGCACCCTCTTTTCTGCCTGGGATGAAGTGGCACCCTAGGCGGTCGCCTACCCATCATCCCGGCCCTGGTCATAATTTGGTTATGAAAGCACTAATCTACCTTTGAAACCCATACTTTCTTAAAAGTCTCCATGCAGAACAGAGAGGAGGATTCGCTTGCGCAGCACTCTCTGTTCATTTCCATGTTAGTTATGAGTACAGCACACTGCAGCCGCAGAACAGAATGCAGAGTACTGCGCATGCGCAAACTACCTGGCCGGTAAGCTTAACCTCTGTTGTGGGTAAAATGCTTGAAGGTTTTCTAAGAGATTCTATCCTGGAATATCTCACTGAAAATAAATGTATAACGCCGTTCCAGCATGGGTTTATGAAGGATCAGTCTTGTCAAACTAATCTCATCAGTATCTGTAAGGAGGTTAGTTATAGACTGGATCGGGGTATGACATTGGATGTCATATATCTAGATTTTTCTAAAGCATTTCATACTGTGCCACATAAAAGGTTGGTAAAATAAAATGGGGAATGCTTAACAGGGGCTAGGGGGGAAAAAGTGTGCAAGTGGGTAAGCAACTGGCTCAGAGATAGAAAACAAAGGGTGGTAATTAATGGTGCATACTCAGACTGGATTGCTGTTACTAGTGGGGACCACAGGGCTCAGTATTGGTCCCTATCCTCCTCAACATTTTCAATAATGATCTTACACAGGGATTACACAGTAGAATATCGATCTTTGCAAATTATACTAAGTTCTGTAAAGTAATCAACACAATGGAGGATAAAAATGTTATTACAAAGGGTTTGGATAAGTTGGAGGCCTGGGCAGGGAAATGGCAGATGAGGTTTAACACAGATAAATGCAAGGTTATGAACATGGGGAGGAAAAATCCATTCAGTGATAACATGTTAAACGGAAAAACACTGAGTAAAAGTGACTGGAGAAGGAATTGGGAATCCTGGTGGACAGTAAACTTAACTGTAGCAGCCAGTGTTAGGCAGCAGCTGCCAAGACAAATAGGATCATGGGTTGTATAAAAAGGGGCATAGAGGCACATGATGAGAACATTATTCTCCTATTATATCACTGGTTAGACCACACATGGAATATTGTGGACAGTTTGGGGCACCAGGGCACAGGAAAGACATTGTAGAGCTTGAACAGGTACAAAGGCGGGCAACAAAAATAATAAAAGGACTGGGTGGACTACAATACCCGGAAAGATGAGCAAGATTAGGGTTATTTAGTTTAGAGACAAGACCGCTTCGGGGAGACATAATAAATATGTTTAAAAACATTAAAGGTCAATATAGATATCTCCCCCAAGATCCCAGCACTGTATCTAGAACAAGGAGGCATCCTCTACGTCTTGAGGAACGAAAGTTTCTACATAAACATAGAAAGGGATTCTTTACTGTAAGAGCAGTGAGACTATGGAACTCTGCCAGAGGAACTTGTCATGGTGAATTCAATAACAGAGTTCAAAAAGGGTTTGGAGGCATTTCTGTAGCGTAATAATATGACAAGTTATAGTGACTCGGATTCTGGAGAGGGGTCATTGATCCAGGGATTTTTCTGATTGCCAGATTGGAGTCGGGAAGGAATTTTTTTCCCTCAAATGAGGACAATTGGCTTCTACCTCATGGGATTTTTTGCCTTCCTCTGGATCAAAACTTTAGAAACACTTTAGCAAATTAGGCTGAACTGGATGGACGTCTTGTCTTTTTTTGGCCTTACAAACTATGTAACTATGTACCTCTATTTTTAAGATGGTTCAGGTCCTAGAAGTGGGACCTGCTCTTATCAGAAATGTATGGCTTATATCATTGACATCACATAAATGTCTGAGATGGAAACACCTCTTTAAGGGACAATGTGTTGCATTCACACAGTATTACAGGGGCATTTACTGCGGGACTGTATGGGACCTTTGTGGAAAGCGCCATATGGGGCACCAGTAGCAACCATACGACGAATAGATATTTGTACCAGAAACGGTTACAACCAATCCATATTACCAGGGACCTTTAAGGAAAAATGAGAGCTGCAATCTGATCGGTTGCAGCGGGCATTTGCCCAAGTTTTGCTGTGCTGAAGTGTTAATAAGTCTTCCCCAATGACTTGTTCTGGAAGTGGCAGAAACGATTCCCTATTTCTCCGCTATAATATACGCCGTCATCTTAATGTGACAAAGGAATAGCAATATCCAACCTGTCATTGTCATAACTGATTGTATCATTAATAGGAACATGGCGTTTCCCAGCACCAGCAATGCTACACCGGTAAACCACCGCCGCGGCGGCTCTGCCCTGAGCCATATATACTCTACATCCTTACATCTCCTGACATCTGTCACGTTATACGCTCCGGCCTACCCGCCTTGTTATAAGTACATAGCGCTATTCAGCTCTAAGTGCTGTACATAGTTTTCTCCATTAATGTATAAGATCTCAATCTTGTCTGACAGGTGGCTGCGATACCTCGGCTTCAGCCATTAATACCGTAATGTGTTTCCCCTGTATGTCCAGTCCTATAGCATCTCCTGTCCTTCATCTCAGAACGGCTAACGGCATCCTTTATAATAAAACAAGACTCCTGTTTTAATTCAGCTCTTACTGCTGACAGGTAAAAGGACTAGAAAAACAATATTTGGTCTGCACATCCCCCAAAAAAACTTCTAAAAAAATGAGCATAGGTGCACGCTGGTGTGGCAGTAACATACAGATACAATCCAATATCAGCAGCACTCTACTAGCACTAAAAAACAATAAAAAAAGAACATAGGAATTTTGGGAAATTAATTTCTGCTACTTTCAATACATGAAAATTTGAGGTTCTTAGTTCACATTTTTGATCAAAACTGTAATAGCCCACCTGCCATCGGCAAGACGACCTCAATATAGCTGGGAACCCACGCTATATGTTACCTCTCTTGGTGTCAGTTCAGACCTCCACATTTCAGGGAGAGAAGATTCCAGCTTCTCTATCTATTCTGTCTACTCTGCCTGAAATGTGGAGGTCTGAACAGGTACATGGAGAGTAGATTCCAGCTACTCTGTCTATTCTATCTACTCTCCCTGAAATGTGGAGGTCACCAAGAGAGGTAACATATAGTGTAGGTTCCCATCTGTAATGAGGTCACCTTGTCAATGGCAGGTGGGCTTATACAGTTTTGATAAAAAATGTACACCTCAAAAAAGAACCTCAAATTTTTCATGTATTCAAAGTAGCAGAAATGCTTTTCCAAGAATTCCTAGGTAAGAGGACTAGTCATGATTCCTGAAAATTGTGGCGGGAGGATTTTTTAGAGCATCTATAAGCTTTATAACCCTCATCCTCCATTTCTTGAACATAAAGGGCGACGTCTATGAAACCTGGCAACATAAAAGTGAATCTCACCAATACAATATATATACATAATACAATCCCATTCTCAATCAATGATAAGCAATAAACAATCAGCTAATCCCTGTATATTACCCAACATATGTGTATCTCAGTGATCATAGGTCATATTCACCATGATGTCATATAGACTGCCTCCCAATATGTCAACGGAGCGATCCTGGAGTGGAATGACATCTCTTATATATTGTTTTATAATTTTATCTTGTTTTCTTTCTGTATTTTTTGTAGATCACTGAATGGTTGGATCCTGGAGTCGAATGGTTTATCTTGATGATTTTTAATATAATTACAATAAAAATTTGTTTTAATTTGTCCACATATCATGTATTATTAAATGGGATTATGTATATATTAATGCAAATAGAGTAGAGGGACAGTGTAGAATATATATAGAAATTATCAATGAGGGTTAATGTGGTAGGATTTTTTAATCCTTTGTCTATATGGTACCCATGTATTATTTGATATAGAGTGTCCCTCTTTAATCTATTGTAGTGTAATACACTTACCATATATTTATCCCTATAATGGAATGGTAACAGTAGATTTAGATTGAGAATCGCAATTGTGAAATGTGTGACATGCGCCGTTGATGCTGTTGAAGCTGAACCTACTGAGGGTGCCTGAGACAGCGCATAGACGTGTATCTGGGATTACATTTCCGGAAATGCGCAATGAGCATCAGCAGACGCCGGTGTGGATGGTGAATGAAAAGAGATGTCGTTCCACTCCAGGATCGCTCCCTTGACATTTTGGGAGGTAGTCTATATGACATCATGGTGAATATGACCTATGATACACATATGTTGGGTAATATATAGTGATTAGCTGATTGTTTATTGGTTATCATTGATTGAGAATGGGATTGTATTATGAATATATATTGTATTGGTGAGATTCACTTTTATGTTGCTTGAGAAAGGCCACGCTATAAGGGGCTGAAATATTGCACTTTATGTATGCTGCTCACATGAATTAAAGATGCTATTTTATGGAAAATGCTGACGTCCATGCTTCTATTCTTATGGAATTTCGTTGGGTGAGTGAAGACTGACACACCTTGGGACGGTCTGTTGCATCTATGTTTTGCACATTGAGTGTGGACTGTGCTGTTCCCATTACGAGTCTATTTTTCAGTCTATGAAACCTGGTGCCAGTATGTATGAAAGTGTCTCAGCACTTTATACATGTGTCCCATTCTATGGCAAAATTTGTCTCAGCCATACCACTTTGGAATTAGTATGGACTTGTACGATGGTGATGCGCCCAAACTTTGGTGCATTTGTACGTTTTGCAGCAAACTTTGGTGCAATCGTGTGATTCTGGCCCAACATGCCCTTGCAAACTTCCCGCATTCAAAAGTGTCGTGTCTGGTGCAGAATACACCAAGTTTCGGCGTAAGTCTGTTCATACATTTATAGCATAGGGCTACGACGACAATCAATTGTTGTCACTATTCCTCTCGCCTCCTTCGGTGGGGAGACTCGCGCATCCCTGGATACCTCTTCCCCTTTCCCCTCTCCCCCCCCCCTTTTTTTTTTCTCTCTTTCCCCTAGGGTGCTCCAGACATGATATCTGAAGTAAATTAGATTTAATGAAAAGGAACTGCCTTATTCCTGACACTATCTGCCTTTATGTCTGATTCTGACATTGCTCTGTTATTAGGTTCTGAATATGTTTGAACTTTGCTATTTTGTTCTATAATCTGCCCGGCATGGCATGTTATTTTATGCTAGATCATTTCTCTGTTCAGATTTACATATTTACAGATTGTAAGTGCATTTCTAATCTCCCTTGTATCCACCCTTTCCCCGGCATTCCTCTCCCATCCCTCCCCCCTCTCCCGATCTCCCTTTGTTGTTCCCCCATGTTGGAAGTATTGTTTGTATCTATTAATCTGAAAGCACTAATAAAAATAACGTTAAAAAAAAATAAAAATAGGGCTACGACAGGATTTGGGCCGCAAAGCACGCCAGAAGAGTGGCGCAGCCCCGTTCATACACGTCTGTGCCATCAGCAGAGGATGACTTAAAGGGGTTGTCTCACTACATTGATTCATGACACGTCAATCCTGTTTTCTCGGTTTCATTTTTGAATTTACTGGCCTGCAGTGATGAGCTGCTGAGGACATCAGGTCTGTAGCTATAGTGACTAGCCCCAAGATAATTTTCATTGATTCCTAAAACAGTGTTGTAGTTCACACATGGCAAGGTTTTTCGAGCTTCTTTGGAAGCTGTTTTGGCAGCTGAAAAAGAAGAGTCAGGTCAATTTTTGAAGCTTTCTCAGCGCTAAAAATCCCCATAGGAATCAATGGAGAGCTTCAAAACCTCATCCAAAACCTCAGCGCATTTTTAGACGCGTTTTTTGGCGCATTTTTGGAGCATTTTTTGCCGTGCTTTTTTGTCCTGGCTATTAATTTGTATGGGTGAAAACAGTGTTTAAACCTCGTCCTCGTCGCAAGGTTTAGATGTTGTTTTCGGCGCTGAAAAATCAGCGTCCAAACTAGCCGTGTGAACATTGTCCCCTTCACGATGTCGGCCTGGTGTGGCCATGTAATACTAGCCAGTAGAGGAGGTAGACCTCAACCCGGTGATGTCAACAGATTTATTTAAAGGGGTGTTCTGGCACTAACAAATGCTGGGCACAATTTCAAATAGAAGGAAAGAAGAAAGCTTACCCCGTAAACACTCTTGTTCCATCGCTGCGGACGTCCCGGTGATCCCAGCAGATGACTTCCCCATTCATTCTCCCCATGGCCACGTCAGCCATCCTGTGCTGGATATACCACATATGACCATGACGGCCTGTGGTAGCCTGGCGTGGCATGGCGCAACATGTTGGGGGGGGATTTTTTCTCCCTGTCTTGAGTGGGATTTAGCCTAACAATGGCCCTGGTAGCCAAAGAGGTCCTCATTAGGCCACCAGCCTTTTTTTTTTTTTTTATATTGCCTCAATGGACTAAAAAGCACGTATTAGTTTCGGAAAACACCTTTAACTGAACTGGATCTTGGTACAGTAACACACTTCTGTTACTGCAAACCAGTGTCCAACTGGAACTGGAGGCCACAGCTTTCAACCTTCCGACACGTACTTCGGCGGCACGCCTGTGGGATGGGAGTCTTCCTCTGTATCCACCTGTCCTCATACTTCAATCAACTCCCTGGTGTGTAGACTTTATGGTTCGGCTAAATTGAAGGGAAATTAGACAATCAACGCAGCTATGTTCTCAGTCAGGGGGCCTTGCCATCACCACCTCTCTGCTCTCTCACCACTCTTCCCTAAATTCTCAGTCTTTTCCTCGTCCATCCCTGGCTGCAGTCGCCTGCTCTGTCCGTTTGAACATACATTATTAGGGTATGTTCACACGGGGTGATTTCGGCACGCACTTCGCCGCATATTTGCACTCTAATACGGACGAGATGCGCGCCAAAATAACGGTAATCCATAGTTCTCATAGAGAACTATGGATTACGCCTCCTCTCCCCGCTCGTACAATACGATTGTATTGTACGTGCGGGGAGATAAGTGACATGTCTATGGGGATGGCGACACAGGGTATGTTCACACGATGTACTGCGGCGCGTACAGTACGCGCCGCAGTACATCATGTGAACATACCCTTAGATGCGTGTTTGGATCCATCTAAATGGACCCGAACACGCATCTAACAATGTGCAGGGTGATTTTCATTTCTTGCAATGTGAAACACGTATCGGCGTTCAGACGAGTGATCGCTGTGCTGCGTCTTTACTTGCGTCTTTACTTGCGTCTTTCGAATCCGTTCTAAGAATTAACATGTCAATTCTTGATCCGAAAGACGCAGTAGGAGCCCTATATAAAACTATGGGGTGTGATCCTGCTGCAGCCAACACACATCCAAACACTCACCTGCATGTTGGATGCATTTTGGATCCGATTGACGCAGTGTTTTTGGATGCAATTTTAGGGTCTAAAACGTATCCAAAATCGGATCCAAAAAAGCTGTGTCACTTATCTCCCCGCACGTACAAAACGATCGTATTGTACGAGTGGGGAGAGGAGGCGTAATCCATAGTTCTCTGTGAGAACTGTGGATTAACGTAATTTCCCGTGTGAACACACCCTAAGGCTGCTTTCACACAGCGCATTTTTGGTGCAGTTTTAACTGCGCTCCAGTTAAACTGACTTTATTACCAGCAGCTTCTTAGGCTATGTTCACACGATGTATTGCGGCGCGTACAGTATGTGCCGCAATACATCGTGTGTCTCGGGAGCTAGCGCGTTCTCCCGCGGCGTGGGGGGGCCACCCCATAGACATGCATGACATGTCACTTATCTCCCTGTGCATACAATATAATCGTATTGTATGCGCGGGGGGACGAGGCGTAATCCCTAGTTCTCTATGAGAGCTATGGATTACTGTAATTGTGGTGCGCGACTCGCCCGTATTAAAGCGCAAATACGCGACGAAATGCGCACTGCAATTACGCCGTGTGAACATACCTTTATGGTGCTTTCACACTGCGTTTTTGATGCGTTTTTTGTGCAGGAAGGCACCGCAATTTATGCTGTACATTGCTGCACAAAAAAAAAATCGCGATTTTTACCACGGTTTTTGCCGAGTTTTTTGTGCAGCAATGTACAGCATAAATTGCGGTGCCTTTCTGCACAAAAAAACACGTTAAAAAACGCATCAAAAACGCACTGTGTGAAAGCACCCTTAGGCTAGGTTCACACGGTGTATTTGCAGGGCGTAATTACGCCCGAAATTACGCCGTGTGGCCGGGGGCGGGGCGGGAGCGGGGGGCCAGCACTTCGCTGGCCCATAGAGAATCACTGCTAGCGGCGCGTATACGCCGCTAGAAAGTGACATGTGAATTATCTCCCCCCTCGGCGTATTCGCCGAGCAGGGAGAGGAGACGTAATCCATAGTTCTCTATGAGAACTGTACATTACCGTAGTTACCAGGACGGATTCAGCCCGTAATTGGCGCACTCTGGCGCATAATTACGGACCGAATTACGTCCCGCAGATGGCCGTGGGAACATAGCCTTAGGGGGTGTTCACACGGGAAATTATGGTAATCCACAGTTCTCATAGAGAACAATGGATTACGCCTCCTCTCCCCCCGCGCCGCGGGAGTAGGCATGTATTAGCACGAGCTCCCGAAACACATGATGTACTGCGGCGTGTACTATACACGCCGCAGTACATCGTGTGAACATACCCTTACAGTCAGTGTCGGACTAGGGGGTCTGGGGCCCACAGGGGAGTTGATCTTGGGGGGCCCACCCTACTGTACATGAAAATATTACCGGCCTCTCGGATGTAAATGCGCCCATTTTACCACATAATACAGTGTGCAAAACAGAACTGTATTGTGTAGTACAATGTAGTCACACATTTGTCAGTCTAACATATCATAGACACAGGGCTAAGTAGCTCCATCCATATCCCCCTCCAACACCACATACAATATCCCCTCCACCCACCTACAATATCCCCTCCACCCACATACAATATCCCCCTCCACCCACATACAATATCCCCCTCCACCCACATACAATATCCCCCTCCGCCCACATACAATATCCCCTCCACCCACATACAATATCCCCCTCCACCCACATACAATATCCCCTCCACCCACATACAATATCCCTCCACCCACATACAATATCCCCCTCCACCCACATACAATATCCCCTCCACCCACATACAATATCCCCCTCCACCCACATACAATATCCCCCTCCACCCACATACAGTATCCCCTCCACCCACATACAATATCCCCTCCACCCACATACACTATCCCCCTCCACCCGCATACAATATCCCCCTCCACCCACATACAATATCCCCCTCCACCCACATACAATATCCCCCTCCACCCACATACAATATCCCCCTCCACCCACATACAATATCCCCCTCCACCCACATACAATATCCCCTCCACCTACATACAATATCCCCTCCACCCACATACAATATCCCCCTCCACCCACATACAATATCCTCCTCCACCCACATACACTATCCCCCTCCACCCACATACAATATCCCCTCCACGTTTCCCTTGGTCACGCACCTCACCACCTTCTAAAATAAACACCAGCAAGAAAGTAGACGTGTAACTCCTATCACAGGGTCAGGTGTTCCCTCACTCTTACAATCAGGGAAAGTGTACGCTGCCACTATACCCGCACCTATATAACCTACAACACCGCCATATAGAGACCACATAGAGGTCAGACACCAGCTCAGGTATAACCTACAACATCACCATATAGAGACCACATAGAGGACAGACACCAGCTCAGGTATAACCTACAACATCACCATATGGAGACCACATAGAGGTCAGACACCAGCTCAGGTATAACCTACAACACCGCCATATAGACACCACATAGAGGTCGTCAGACACCAGCTCAGATATAACCTACAACACCGCCATATAGAGACCACATAGAGGTCAGACAACAGCTCAGGTATAACCTACAACACCACCATATAGTACCACATAGAGGTCAGACACCAGCTCAGGTATAACCTACAACACCACCATATAGAGACCACATAGAGGTCAGTCACCAGCTCAGGTATAACCTACAACACCACCATATAGAGACCACATAGAGGTCAGACACCAGCTCCGGTATAACCTACAACACCGCCATATAGAGACCACATAGAGGTCAGACACCAGCTCAGGTATAACCTACAACACCGCCATATAGAGACCACATAGTGGTCAGACACCAGCTCAGGTATAACCTACAACACCACCATATAGAGACCACATAGAGGTCAGACACCAGCTCAGGTATAATCTACAACACCGTCACATAGAGACCACATAGGGGTTCGACACCAGCTCAGGTATAATCTACAACACTGCCATATAGAGGCCACATAGAGGTCAGACACCAGCTCAGGTATAATCTACAACACCGCCATATGGAGACCACATAAGGGTTCGACACCAGCTCAGGTCACATCACATTACAGTGAATATAGCACTGATCCAATATAGAAGTAAAATAACCCCTGAAATCAGGGGCTCACCGGAGACGTCTTATCTGATGAGTCGTTCTCTTCTCTCATGAGTTGTTCTTATTCCCTTTTCTTCTGCATCCGTTCCACATTGCCATGATGACTTGTCCCGGCCACAACTCATCCCTGCAGAGTTTACACACAAATATCTTAAAATTTTCCAGCATCTCTTTACCTATTCCCACCTCTGTACAAACTACCCAGGGGTGGGAGAGTGGGTACAAGCCATAACTTAGAGGCCTAGTAGCCTAAGGGGTTGGAGGGTGGGGGAGAGGACTAACCCCCTGGAGATAATGCTACAACTATGGGCTGCTGCCCTCTCAATTATATGACCAGGTAGACAGGCAGGTAGGGGTCTCCTTTAGGTAGTATACAGGCAGTTAGGAGTCTCCTTTAGGTAGTATACAGGCAGTTAGGAGTCTCCTTTAGGTGGTATACAGGCAGTTAGGGGTCTCATTTAGGTGGTATACAGGCAGTTAGGGGTCTCATTTAGGTAGTATACAGGCAGTTAGGGGTTTCCTTTAGGTAGTATACAGGCAGATAGGGGTGTCCTTTAGGTGGTATACAGGCATTTAGTGGCCTCCTTTAGCTAGTGTCCAGGAAGTCAGGGCCCCCTTTAGTTTGTACGTAGTCAGAGCCCCTTTTAGGTAGACAGGGCCCCCTGTAGGTAGTCAGGGCCCCCTGTAGGTAGTTAGGGCTCCCTGTAGATAGTCAGAGCCCCCTGTAGGTAGTCAGGGCTCCCTTTAATTAGCCAGAGCCCCCTTTCATTAGTCAGGGCCCCCTTTCATTAGCCAGGGCCCCCCTTTTATTAGCCAGGGCCCCCTTTCATTAGTCAGGACCCCTTTGACTAGCCAGGGCCCCCTTTCACTAGCCAAGGCCCTCCTTTAGGTAGCCAGGGCCCCCCTTTTATTATCCAGGGCCCCCCTTTTAGGTAGCCAGGACCTCTTTAGGTAGTTAAAAAAACAAACAAACAGCCACTTACCTCGCACCCGCTCCCGCTCCCGGCCGCTCCGATCTCCTCGCCGGCGTATACTGCTGCCCTGCATAGGCGGCGCGGTGATGTGACGTCACCGCGCAGCCTACGTCAGTAGTAGGGGCCGGCGCCCGGCAGGCTTAAGGCCTAACGCCTTCAGCCTGCCAGGGAGATCAGCGGAGCGCAGCGCTAGTGGCGCTGTGCTCCGCTGACACCGCGCAGCCCCGGGAGTCGGTGACATCAGTCCCCAACTCCCGGGCCCGGTCTCTGAGTTCCCGGGACGCAGGGCCCAGGCGTTCAGTGACCGGATGCGCGGCCGGACCCCGGGAGTGGCGTCGCTGCCTCCAGGGCCCACAGCAGCTCGGGGGGGCCCACCGGGGGATTCACCGATCCCCCGGCAGCCCAGTCCGAGTCTGCTTACAGTTGTCTAAACTGTTTGGAAAGTGAGTAATCAATTAGCGTGTTTGTATCCACAAGATTTCAAACACAGTCATTGATGACTTACTTGAAACACCTTTCTGAACAATTTAGTCAACTGAAAGAAGCTACTGGTAATAAAGGCAGTTTAATTGGAACGCAGTTAAAACTGCACCAAAACTGCGCTGTGTGAAAGCAGCCTATAGCTTTCTCAAGGACAGGATAAGAGGTAGGCAAAGTAGACAGCTGCCTAGGGTCCTTTGAGTGTGGAGCCACTGATTTTGTCAGACAGAGATGGGCCTGCTCCATACGTGGCAGGTAACATCTATAAGTTACAGCCAGGACCTGCTGCTGGCGTCTGGAGTCGGAGATAACTCCGATCCTGGTCTTTTGACTCTTTAAATGCTACAGGGAGGTGAGCGGCCCTCATGGCAGCTGGGGCACTATAGAAGACTTTTGTGGTCGTCAGGGCCGTTTCTAGGCTAATTCGCGCTCAAGGCAAAAAAAAACAGCGAAAACTTCTCTACCCTCCTCCAACTTAAACATGTTGCACCATATCATGACGTATCACATCACCATTAACCAGTTCTTGTTTGGGTCCCCTTTTACCCTCATTCCTGACCAGGTAGGTACATTTTTATTTTCTTTGGTACAGGGGGGATTGAACGCCATAATGATTTCTCAAACTAGGTTATTCTACAATTTTTCACTGTTTTTCAGGATTTGTAAGGCTTTTATTAATGTAATTTTTACATTAGACTTTTTCCTATATACAGCTCTGGAAAAAAATTAAGAGGCCACAGCACAGTTCTAAAAATCAGCATCTCTACATGTCTGACGGCCCTTCCATTCCAGTGTCAGTTGAATTCCAACCAAAGTCCCCCTCATTCTACTTAATGTGCTTCTGATTAGGGATCACCGAAAAAAATCTTATTTAATGAAGGAAGTAAAAAAAAACACTGTGTGGTCTTCCAATCCTTTGCAAATAGGACAAGTGGCGCAAAAAAAAGTGTGGAAAATGGGCCCAAAAAGGAATTTAAAAAAAAAAATGGTTATTCCCCCAAATATTGATTTCTGAATTTTTTCCCTGCTTAAAACATTTCTTTTTGTTTCTAAAAAAATAGAATTGTTTTTTTGCTTATTTGAGGTCTGACGGCCTGCTGCTGTTCTTTTTTATTATTTTGAAGATTCTCATTTACTGCAAATAAATAAAAAAAACAAATTTTTTTAAAAATTAAAAAAATTTCCCCCCGGAAAAAAAAAAGGGTTTTTGGGGCCAAAGTTTAATTTAAATTTTAATAAAATAACAATTTCCCCCCCCCCCCAAATTTTTTTTTCCCCCCTCCAAAATATTTACCATTGAAAAAAAAAGAAAAAAACCCCCCCCCCAAAGGAAAGAAAAAAAAAGGGGAAAATTTTAAAAATTTTGCATTTTGGTTTTTTCCCCCCCCTTTTAATTTTTTTCCCCTTTTTTTGGGGAAAGCTTTTTATACCCCAATTTTTAAAATTTCAAGGGGGGGGTTTTTTAAAAAAAATAAAAATAAAATTATAGATTTTTATTTTTATATTAAAAATTATAAAATTTATATATATATATATTTTTTTTATATATTTAAAAAATATAAATATAAAAAAAATTTATATATTGAAAGGCCGCAGCTGGGAAGGCTACAATGGAGTGTATTCCCCCCGGGTTTGGCGTTCCTGGAGGAGCAAATACATGCACCAGGAAAGGGAGCCTTGGGGAGTGAAGGGCCCATTTTTAAAATGGTGTCGAGTACGACTGTCGACATACATTTAAGTTGTTGTTAGTGGGCTACCAGCCACCCCCGGGTGGGCCCTTTCATTGGGGAGTAAGCTAGAGCGGGGGGGGTGCTTATCCCTGGCCCCAACCCGGGTTTTCCGGGGTTAAAAAGGCAGGTAAGCTGATGGGGGGCTGCATCCCCAGTTCCCTTCTGGGTGGAGCATTCCATGGGGGCCCCGTTCTGCTACACCATTAGTGGGGGGAAATACACTGTGTAAGAAACCCGCTCGGACGAGCAGGAGTTTTGTTTATGTTTATGTTTGCGTGCATGTTTTCCCATAGTTTTTTTTTCTGCTGGTGAATAAAACGGGGCAAAAAAACCGTTTAAACCAGTTTTGCCTTGTCTCTTCCTGAAGGACTTGTGAGTGATCCCGGGCTGTGAAGCTCACTATGGTGGGGTACAAAGGGCATTCTAAGAGACGTTTTCTAAAAGAACAGGCAGCAAACTGGTCCCAGCATAGGTTTTGGGATTAAAGCAGCAACTGTACAAAAGCAGGACATCCAAAATGGACGATTGGTGAAAACATTTGATTCAGGCAAAACAAAACCCCCAGCTGATGGCGCAAGTCAAAAAAGGGCCCCATGAGGAGAGTGGGCCCCAGGCGGGAAACCAATCGCCTTTTGATTGAGAGCACCAGGCAGTCGTGAAAGAGCAGAACGGTGAACCTGGCCTTCCGCAACGTTCAGGCCTGATGCAAGGGCCAAAGGGTAGCGTGGGCAGTCCCCCCGTTAAAGCGGTGAAAGCCCTGCGAAAGTCCCCCCGAGATGATATTGAAGTCCCTCGGAACCCTTCGGGGGATCGCGAGAGGGGAGCAGCTCCTTTGGGACCAAGGGGGCTGACGTCCTCCCCCCCTTCAAAAAGGTGAACCCAAAAAAGGGCCCTACTTCGCCTGAGGGGGGGGAGAAGCCAAGGCAACCCCACTGAAAGGGGGATTTTTGGATGGGGGTTTTGGCGGCCCAGGCCCAAAGAGTTACACCGGAAAGTTTGATCCAGCCAAAGCCCTGCGATCCCAAATGTAGACCATACCATTCCCCAGCAAATGGCTGAACCGGGGTTTTTTCACCTCCCCGGGGTGATCGAGAGGGTTGTTTGTGATCGCTTGTAGTGCCTTACGGTGAGGACCCAGCGCTGGTGTGGGTACACGGACCCAAAAGTCTGGCGAGCTCGCCTTGGGTGGAAAACGTTACGCGCCATTTTAAAGGTTTTCTCCGGGGTCGCATCCATTACCCATTTTGGGGTAAGACTGTCTCTGCCCCAAAAGGGGGGAGTAGGGCCCCGAGGGGGAGGGGGCAAGGGGGTTGAGAAAGGGGGGTGGCCCCCCCAAAAAACGGCCCCTTTCCCCCAGAGCTCGGGGCCCTTGTCTTTGGGCGTTTTGGAGGGGACTGGGCCCATGTCGAGCACGTGCCAACGCGGGGGCCCCCTGGATGTGGCTTACACGGGTACGTTTTTTGTTTGCCAGGCCTCCATCCCTACATTTTGAGATGGTGGTGACGGGGGGGATTTACGGTCAAAATAAGCACGTCCTTCAACACTCATGGACCCCGGGGCTTGGTGCCTGGTAAGGGCCCCAAAGTGGGGGAAGGTGGGGCCAACTCCGATCCGCCGTTAGGGGGGTCTGTACCCTTGGGGAACCCTAGAGACTCCCCAATGCCAGACTCCCCCCTAGAGACTCCTGCGGTCCCGCAGGGGACATGTGGTAGCTGTCGTTGCGAGCCTCCCCTACAGTGCTGTCATAGGCGTGATTTCCTTTTTTTGGGATTTGTGGGAGAAAAAAAGGGGTGCAAGGAAAAAATGGTGTCGCAAGGAGCCCGGAGAGCCGATGGGTTTCGTTGTCCGTCTGGCGGGGGACCCAGAGGAAACCCTTGAGCTGGTTCCCCTCCTTCCCAATACCCAGAGGGAATTTTGGGTACGGAGAAAAGGGGGCCCCAAACCCCTAGAATAGCTTGGAGAAGGTCAAGAGATAGTGGGAAACCCAGGGACGGGCGGGGATATGGGGTCCCCTCATTTTGCGGTCAAAAATAAATTTGTTATACCGGGTAAAAAAGACCGAAAACGAGGGTGGTGGAGCAATTGGTGGTCCCCCGGTCACATGTCCGCCAGGTGTTTGGGGCTAGCCCACTCCCCCTGTGTGGGGGGACATTAGGGGTGGAGAAAACCCGGGGAGGGTAGAGTGCAAATTCTATGGCAGGGGTTTATAGGGCAATTTTAAGATTTCTGCCAGTTTGCCCAGAGTGCAAATTAAAAAGCCCCTGGCCCATTTTGGCCCCCTTTAATCCCCCTGCCCTAATAGAGGTCCCCTTTTGGGGGATCGGGGATGGGACCTGGTAGGAGTCCCGAAGTCAGCCCGGGACATAGCATATTTAGGGTCCTTGACTACGCCACCCTATCCCGAGGCATTCCCCCTTTGGAACACCCCCTCAAAAGGGGTTGCCAAGGAGTTGTTCCACAGTTCACCCCCCAAAGGGTTTCCCCAAAGGGGATACTGACAGACCCCGGGTACCCTTAATGCGAAGGTGACCCAAAAAATCTGTGCTCCTCAATATTTCCCCCTCTCCGTCCTAGTATTCAACCCCGACGATGGTTGGGGGGGGGAGGGTTCAATAAGACCTTAAGTCGATGGGGTTTTTTAAAAAAAAAAAAGGGGGGGATAAGGTGGGGAGGACTGGGACCCCCTCTCCCTATTCTGTTCTCTATAGGGAGGGGACCCAAGCGTCCACCGGGTTTTTCCCTTTTGGGGTCCTTATGGTGACATCCCCGGGGGGGCTCCGGAATTGCCAAGGAGACCCGGGGAGCGGAAATACCCCCTATAGGAGCGGTGATTGAAAAATTTGCAAAAGGGGGATAGAATCCAGAGTCCTGCCAAAAGTGCTGGAACCCACAGCGGGCCAAGAAAAACCCGGGAAGGGGTTTTTTAACAGGTCCGCAAGGGGAGGTGTTTCCCGCCGGCGATTGGGTGCTAGTACTGTTCCCAGGTCGAAAGCGGTTTTGGCAAAGTGGCAGGGCCCTATGAGATCAAAAAGGAGGTCAACTATAAAGGGGTTCCCGCCCGGTGGAAGGAAACCCTTTTCAAATATATACTTTAAAACCTAAATTTAAACCCCCGGGAAGGACCCGTTTAAGGGGGGAAGGGGATAGAGGTTTCCCCCCCAAAGGAGAGTTACACCCGTCCATATCCCCGAGTCCTGTCAGAATCACGCGGCAGGAAAACCGGGGGTTCCCCAAAAAAACCCGGGAGGTCTTTTAAGATTGCCAGGTGACGAAGGGCATTTTTAAAATGACATCATCACAGGACCGGCCAGAAGGACGTTTGAGGCCATATAGGGTCCTGAGGCCCAGGGAAGCATTGCGAGGAGGTTAAAAAAAATGCTGGAGTTGGGGGTTAGAAAAATCCCAAAGCGGTTTGGGTCGAGCCCCTAGTGCTCATACCCAAACCCCATGGCGCTTACGTTTTTTCAACGATTTTTGTAAAGCTAAAAGAACTTCAAAATTTTTTGCCCCACGATGCCCGGGGGCGTGAATCGGTTGAAAGGTTAGGAGCGAGGTCATTAATACGGGGTTTGACTGACCAAGGGCTATTGGAGCCCCCCCACAAAAGGGGGCCAGGGAGAAAAAGGCCTTTTCCACCCCAGATGGCCCTTTCACTACATGGTCCCTTTCCCCCGGGGGTACTGGGGGTCGGCCACATTCCGGGATGTGGGCATTCCTCAGCCCCATGAAAATATGCGCAGCATATTTTGGGTGATGTGTGGTCTTTGCACCGTTGGGGGTCCCCCGACCAGAGTGCAAGTGTTTTGACGCCTAAGGAAGCAGGGTTTCCCCCCAACCATAACAAGTTGGGGTAGGGCTAGGGAGGCCCCCTTTCGGGTCGACATTTTGGGAGGGGGTCATCAAGCCCCAAAAGGACAAATGGAGGCAAATAGGGTTGGGGCCTCAACCCAAATTTCCAGAAGCAGGTCGGGCCTTCTTGGTATCGTAGGGTACTATAGGAGGTGTGCCCCAAATTTGCCTCCATAGCGCCCCCCTTAGGACCCACAAAAGGGCAAAGTCCCCTTTGGTCAAGTGGAACGGGGGTGAACAAGCCTTCCAAAAAAAAGGCTAAAGGGGTACCGCAAAAGACCCGTGCTCTGGCCCAAACTTTCAAAAGAAATTTTTTTTTAGGCGACCTTTGAGGTAGGCTTAGGGGCTTCCTATCCCCCTGGTTGGGGATAAGAAAACCGGTAGTTTTACCTCAGCCCGGGGTGTCAGCGGGGAGGAAAAAAACTACGCCCTAGTGGAAAGAGAATGCCTGGCCATTAGGGGCCTCGATCGTGCGTTATACTTGAAAATAGACCCCTTTTAAATCATCAAGACCATTCCCTTTAAGGGATGGCACAGAAAAAAAGGGAAGAACGCAAGGGTGACCGGTGGTTCCTGGCTCTACAGGGGTTTAAGTTTCTGTCGAAATCGCCCCGGGTACAAAAAAGGCCAACGCTGATGCATTTTCACGGGTCACAAATTTTTTGGGCCAAAGTGCTCCCCCCCCACAGGTCTGGCAGGGGGGGGGATATGTAAGGGCCCCAGCTGGGAAGGTCTGCGATGGGGGTAAACCCAGCCAGGTTCTGGGGTAGCTGGGGAGCAAAAATACATGCCAAAGGTAGGGCTTTGGGGGGAGTGAAAAGGAATTTTTAAATAGGTGTGGCGTACCAGATGCGACATCATTTAAGTTGTTGTTGTGCGGCTACAGCATTCCGGGTCGGCCTTTCTTTTTGGGTAAGCTAGAGCGGGGGGGTGTTACTCCCCATGGCTCCACTTGGTTTTCCCGGGGTATATAAGGTAGCAGGTAAGCTGACTGGGGGGCTGCACTCCAGTTACCTTTTGGGTGGAGACATCATGCTGGAAGCCGTGTCTGCTACACCGTCACCCCAAGGGGCTATTTAGGGAATACACCCGTGTATAGAAGCGCTCAGACGAGCAGGAGTTTTGTTTATGTTTATATTTTTGTGTGCATGTTTTGCCATACGTTTTTTTTTTTGCCGGTGCAAAAAACACACGGAAAGGGAAAAACCGTTTTTTACCAGATATCGCCCTGTCTCATGAAGGACTTGTGGTGATCCCAGAGGGGGTTTTTTTTTCAATTTTTTTTTTTTTTTTTTTTTTTTAAAATATAAATATATATTTTTGTTTTTTTGTTTTGTCTTTTTCCCCTTTTTTTATTTATGTATTTATTATAGTGAGGCTATGTGCACATGGCAACTGTAAAATGCCGTTGGAAATCCATCTGTATTTTACAATACGACACGGATTTTGTGGTCCTTTTTCGGATTTCAGCCGGCCCTCTAACATTGACCTGTAGTAGAATCCGCTGTAATACAGCGGATTATAGAACATGCTGAATAAGCCAGTGGTTTTGAAATCCGACGAAAATAAATCCGAGCTCAGATTTTCTATTGAGATCTATGGGGATGGTTTACAGTCGGATTTTTTTGCAGACTCTAAATAGTGAATCCACTTAAAAATTCGACCAAAAACCAGTGCAGTGTAGATATGGCTTAAAAGTGGCTTTTCTATCATAGATATTCATATAAAGATGATATGAAGTTTTAGGGTCGTCATGGGCGGGGCTAAACATTGCGGCTTGGGCTGTTTTATTCGTGTGTGTTTTAATTTTATTTGATTAATTACATGTTATATATTTAAATTACATATTATAAAGGACAGAAAAAAACTTTTGAGGGCATCTTTTTTACATTCCTTTTTTTGGGGGGGGGGAGGGGGGGGGGGGCTGATTACACCTGTAAATGGGGCTGGTGTATTAGTAAAATTTTAGCAATTTGTTTTGCTGCACGATGTCACATGCCGCGCTCCTTTCACAGAGGCCACAGCCATTTTATTGGACGAAGCACAGAAGTGTCTATAATCTGTCTAAAGCACATAATAAATGTGGTGTAAAGCATGTACACCATTATTTTTGCTGCAAATCCTGCCGCAGTTTCCTTAATCAATAGGCTATTCATCATCCGGAAAAGCGGAGTGGTGACTTTTCCCCCACAGTAGGCATCCAGATTTGGGTGCCTGCTGTGGGGGATGTCACCCAGCATTCCTAGGCACTGGATTGGCTATTCAGCGTCAAGGAAAGTGGAGTGGCGCTCGATCCCACACAGCAGCTTTTCTGGGGGCCTGCTATGAGGGATATTACCCAGCTTTCCCGAGCGCAGAACAGGCTATTCAGCATTCAGGAAAGCTGGGTAATGCCCAATCTGTAGGTTTTTTTTTTAACAGGTTTCCCTTTTGGGCTACGATGGATTCGCTGGACTATGTTGGACCAGCATTGCAGTGTTTATTTAAATATATTGTTTTTTTTCCGTTTCTGTGTTTTTTTGTTTTTTTTTATCCAGTGTTAGTATTGTAGGTGCCTGACAGATGCCTCTCCATTACCATCACTGGGGTTGGTGTCAGCCAGCAGTGTTTTTTCTCGACACAAGGTTGACACTAACCACTTGTCACTATTACCCCAGTACCTAATGCACCAGGGTTACTGAGATTAGCCAGGTTACCTTCAGAAGGCAGAACATGTAATGTGATGGTTTGGTTCTGGGGCAGCTGCGGGCCGTTATTTTTAGGGTGGGAAGGGGTCAATACCCATGGCCCTTCCCATTTTGATAGTATCAGGCTGCAGCAGTCAGTTTTACCTTAGCTGGTTATGAAAATGGGGGGACCCACTATTTGTCATAATTAGTTTTTTGCATAATTAGTTCATTTTAGATTTTTAATAAAGGATAAAAAACAAAGTTATGTAGAATCTCCCCATCTTTTACCAGCCAAAGTAAAACCGGCGGCTGATATTAAGACATGAAGGTACATGAATATTGGCCCTTTCCCACCCTAAAAATACCTGTCTTCAGCTGCATCGGAAGTGGACCATCACATTAGATGGTCCTCCTTCTAATGGTAACCTGGAGCTTTCCAATACAGCTATAGTAGGGACAGGGGGTTAGTGTCAGTCTTGTAGACACGAAAAACACAGCTGCCTGACACCAAGCCCCAACGATTGTAATGAAGATGCACCTGTCCCTCCATCACTAACACTGGAATATAATGGTAAAAAACACAGAAACAAAAGAAAAACATTTTTTTATTTAAATGAACACTCCCAGACACCAGCCTTACTTGACCATTGTATTAAAGAAACAGGTGCAATGCGGGTCTAATGTAATCCAATGAATCTGACAGTAATAGCATTAAACTCCATGTCTTGCTCCGCTGAAGGTCATGGCTGTGACCGATCATCTGGGGGTTCAGAGGACGGAGTACAGGCTATAACTGCACCACAATCTCCGGGGGTTTGGTCCTCTGTCTCTCTCCAGGAGACCCTTGTGGCCTAGTGCCAACATGAAATACAATCCTCACCTAACACTCTATAACCCTTGAACACTGCCTATTTCCCCATACACCCCCTACTCCAGCTATCACCCCATGGGGAGTTTGTACAGAGGTGGGAACAGCTAGAGAGGTGCTGGAAAAGTGAGTCTAAGATGTTTGTGTGGTTAATTCTGCAGTGACGCGGCGTGGCCAGTAGAAGTCATCATGGTGATCTAGAGCGGAAGGAGAAAGATAAAGTGAACGATTCCCATTAGAGAAGATGCTATGAGTCACTAATTGTAACCTCACTGTAATAACTTGTCTGCAGAGTCTGTGTACAACTGGAATCTACCCAGGTATGGTCATGGTATGGTGGTAATATATGTCTGCAGGACGCCTGTGTACAACTGGTATATACCCGCATGTGGTCACAGTATGGCAATAATATATGTGTGCAGAGTGCCTGTGTACCACTAGTATCTACTTCCATATGGTCACTGTATGTCGGTAATAAATGTCCGAGTGCCTGTGTATAACTAGTATCTACACCCATATGGTCACTGTATGGCAGGAATATTGGTATTATTGTAATGGTTTATAATCAAGAACAGTATGGCGGTATTATTCAGTCACTATGTGGTGGTGATATAAGATCATGGTGTGGCGGTATTATTCAATCATGTGTTGGTGATATGTGGTTAGGATGTTGTGGTATTATTCAGTCATGTGGTCATGGTGTAGTGATATTATTCATTCATTATGTGGTGGTGATATGTGGTCATGGTTTTGTGATATTATTCAGTCACTATGTGGTGGTAATATGTGGTTATGATGTGACGGTATTATTTGATCTTTGGATAGTGGCATCATTGGTGATATTAATTCTGGTTTGGTCAGTAACAGTAAGGTGATATTTGCTCCTTATTTTGTGGTATTATGTGGTCTTTTGTGATGTCATTTGTTTGGCTATGGTTGGAGGCGTGGCCTAATGTGCAGTCTCCAAAAGTTGGGAGCTATGGGTAGGTATAAAGGAGGAACAGTAGCAGTATTTTTAATAAATGTATATTAGAAAATTGGGTGATTTCCTATGATATACATAATAAGTAGAGAGATCATAAACACATTAAGGTGGACAACCCCTTTAAGTTGAAATCTTCAGCAGAAATCTGAGAAGTCTTAAAGGGGTTTTGCCACGAAGTAAAATTGACGTGGAAAGTTTGAAAATTAAATAATAAACATTTTCACCATTCATCATTATTAAAAATTCTGCACCGTTTTTGTTTTAGCTGCTCCCTTAGTGATCTATTGTTTACAGCTCGTCTCCAGGGGATACGACCAGGGCTGAGAGCTACTCAGTCCTGGTCGCACATGCTCAGACATCACCTCTCCTCTCAGGCAGCTATTGAGTGTTTAAACCCCGGGTGCTGTTATTCTACTCCCTTCCTTTGGACTAGTTAGTAATAAGTCAAACATTGCAAATAAAAAAAGAGACTTCAATGAGGTTTGTGCATTGATAAAGAGAAAAAAAATCCACAGGTTAAGTTCCTGCAGGGAATTGAACCAAGGACCCTTGTGCTGTAAAGCAAAAATGTTACCTCTGAGCTACAATGTAGCTACTTTCAATTCTATACCTAAACAGACCTTTCTTTGACTACAGAGAGGAAAGGCCTGGTGATGTCATCCTGCTGGGTCACATGATATACAATACAAACAAATCAAACACGCCCCCTTCTGAGCACACAGAGCTGAAGAGCTGGATGCAGGAGGTATGAAATGAGATTGTGGCAAAACCCCTTTAAAGGGGTTTTGCTACGATGTAATGTTGACGTGGGATCCTCCAAAATGGGTATTTAATCACTTTTCTAAATATATGTGATTACAAAAATTGCAGCCTGAGAGAGCTACAGGCTGCCTTACCTGCCCTTAGCTGCTGGCCGGGCTTGTGCAGATCACACTTCTTATCTGATGAAAGGGAGCTGAAGAAGCTTTCAAGGCACCGGGTAGAAATATGTTGTCTTTTGTATACAGAATCCACTAGTTGTAGTGTGATTATCTGAGTAGACCCCTGCTTTATCTGATGACAGGGAACATAAAGAAGCTTTCACGCTGCTGTGGAGAAAGGTGTTGTCTTTTGTATACGGAATCCACTAGTTGTAGTGTGATTATTTGAGTGAACATTTCACACGATCCCTTATGGCTCTGTGCTCTGGCTGTGTCTCTCTCTCTCTCAGCTCCGTGGCTTGTTTACATTTGCTTCTTAGCAGATAAGGCACGTCCTGGCAAAACCCCTTAAAGAAAACTACGTCAGACTTTTTTTTCGACATGTCAGCCTGGCCTAACACACAAGTTGTCAGGGCAATCTGGTTGTTGTAGTTTTACAAAAGTTGCAGGGCCATAGGTTGGAGAACATTGTCAACGATCATGGGTGGAAGTGCTCAACATAATCCCAATAATGTATCTACCAAGATAACAATATACTACTCTTTGACAGAAACAAAATGGATGATATCACCCGGCTTTGACCCATATTTATCCACAGTCCCATTCATCTACCACCATTCAGCTACAATCTGAGTATGTCCGCGCATTGTCCCTCTGCCAAATTTGGGGTAAAATAGGGGGCATTTTCTCCCGGCTTTAGGGGAGAATTTTGCACTCTTCGCCTTTTGTGTTCCTCTACGTGGGCAATAAATCTTCTTTCCAGAATATATTGTGAAGTAGGGACACGATGTTCTCCGCTGTAAAAGCGATACAAAAGATTTTCTTTTCAAATTAGGGAAAGTTCTTTGTACCCTGACGATGTTACTAAGGGTTCCTCGGTTGGTGGGCTCGCATTTCAATAACTTTTTTGATCAGAGCATCCTTCATTTTCCTTGATGTTCAGGCGACTGCAACCAGATAGGAAGCGGGCGGCGCAGCTGGTTCTCTGCGAGGATCTGGTGGTGTCACCCGCTATAGAAGTGCAGGTCAGGTTGTACTTTCACCAGCATCTGTGGACTAGATAAAAGGCTCAATGCAAAATTCTGCTGTGCTGAAGACAAGATATCTCAATAAAAGAAAAAATAATAAAATTTGCTTAAAGGGAACCTTCAGGTGCTTTATGTGCCCTTTAGAAACAGTGATGGGGGAAAGGGAGCTGGCTTGTGTATTGGGTTTGTTGAGGGGGGGGGACGAGCTCTGTAAAATTTATAGGATTATATGATAGAGGAGAGGAGCTGGCCTCTATATTGGGGTTATATGATAAGGGAGAGGAGGGCTCTATATATAGGGTTATGTGATAGAGGGAGAGGGCTAGCTATGTGTTATATGGGTTATTAAATTGAGGAGGGAAGTGAGCTATTGATAATAGGGTTATATATAGAGGGAGAGAGCTGAGCTCGGAATATGATTATATGATAGGGGAAGAAGTTGAGCTTGTGATATAAGGGTTATATGATAGAGGGAGAAAAGCGGCTCTGTGAATTTGGGATTATTGATAAGGAGAGGAGCTGAGCTCTCTGATATTTGGGGTTTATATAGAGGAGAGAAGGAGCTCTGTGATGTATAGGATTAATATAAAAGGGGAGAGGAGTGGCTCTGTGATTTAGGGTTATATCGGGTGTGGAGTAGCAAGCCAAAGGCCCCCGCTCCCGACGCCTAAATTTTCCCCAAAACCTCCGCTCCCACCCGATTCCTGACTCCCTCTACACGGAGCATTTTTAAAGTGAAAAATTTTCCCTGTGTATAAGGTCCCATCACCGTTTATCACCTTAGATAAATAAACAAGCTATTTTGGGAAACAGACATGACAAGCAAAAGGGTAAAAATGTTTTGTCTTTTGAACATTTGGGTAGAGTTAAAGAAAAAGCTGTATTTGTATCCAAGTCCACTGCCCAACATTAGGAATGTGTAAAAGAGACTGGGATAAGATTTGGGCAAGATATGCTTGTCAGATCCAGAGCCCAAAAGGGTTTAGGCAGTATTGAAAACCAAAGGTGGTTTTCCCAAAATAAACAAACTAATAAAAAATTAATTTTGATTTTTAGGGCAAAACTGGGCTAAATATTTGCAAGTCAATTTTTTTTGCATAGATATGTAAATGACTGTATATAAATTTCGTAGCCTCATTACAAAGCTGAGTGGATGGAGAGATATGGAACCGAAAATCTCACAAATTTTAAAAATTTTCCCCTTTTTTATTAAAAAAAAAATTTATTTATTTTTAAAAAAAAATTTAAAAATTTTAAAATTTTAATTTAATTTTTTAAAATAATTTTAAATTAATTATAAATTTTTATTTTATAAAAATTAAAAACTTTGGGGGGTTAAAAAAATTTAAAAAAAATTAAAAGGAATTGCCTCAGCCCAGTCAGTTTTGATGAATGGGTTTAACTCTTCTACTTTTTTGAAAAAAGGGAAAAAAATTTTGCTAAATCGTTTGCCCGGGGGGGAGAAACTTTTCCCCGGGGCAGGCTTTGCCTGTCCATGCACAATTACACTCCTCTGTGATGAGGCTGAAGATATGGGAGCAGAAATGGCCCGGGCCCATTCCTCTTTCTCTTTTCATCAACTAACTGGACAAGCCCAGCTCTGTGATTATAGAGTTTAAAGATAGAGGAGAGGAGCTGAACTCTGGACATATAGGGTTATATATAAGGGGATAACTTAGCTCTGTACATAAGGGTTATATGAAAAAGAAAGGACTGGGCTCGTGATTGTAGGGTTATATAAAAAGGGAGAGGAATGAGCTCTGTGATATAAGGGTTTATGTAGAGGGGAGGAAATTTACTCTGTGAAAAAAGGGTTATATGATGGGGGAGGGGCTGGCCTGTGATATTAGGGTTATATGGAAGGGAGAGGAGCTGAGTTCTGTGTATATAGGGTTTATGAAGAGGAGAGAAGCTGAGCTCGGATTATAGGGTTTTATATAGAGGAAGAAGTGGCTTGTGTTATAGGGTTATGAAGAGGGGAAAGTTGAGCTCTGTGTATGTAGGGTTATATGATAGAGGAGAGGAATGGCTCTGTGATATTATAGGGTTATATGATAGAGGCGAGGAACTGAGCTCTGTGTATATATGGGGTTATATGATAGAGGAGAGAAGCTGAGCTCTGTGATGTATAAGGGTTATATGATAGAGGAGAGAACTGAGCTCTGTGTTATATAGGGTTATATGATAGAGGGAGAGGAGCTGAGCTCTGTGATATATAGGGTTATATGGAAGAGGAGAGAAGCTGAGCTCTGTGATATATAGGGTTATATGAAAGAGGAGAGGGGCTGAGAACTGTGATATATAGGTTTACATGATAGAGGAGAGGAGCTGAGCTTTGTGATATATAGGGTTATATGATAGAGGAGAGGAGCTGTGCTCTGTGATATATAGGGTTATATGATAGAGGAGAGGAGCTGAGCTCTGTGATATACAGGGTTATATGATGGAGAGAAGCTGAGCTCTGTGATATATAGGGTTATATGATAGAGGGAGAGAAGCTGAACTCTGATATATAGGGTTATATGATAGAGGAGAGGAGCTGAGCTCTGTGATATATAGGGTTATATGATAGAGGAGAGAAGCTGAGCTCTGTGATATACAGGGTTATATGATAGAGGAGAGGAGCTGAGCTCTGTGATATATAGGGTTATAGGCTAGAGGAGAGAAGTTGAGCTCTGTGATATATAGGATATTTGATATGTGTCAGTGTCTTCCTACGATGAGATCATGCATTGCCGATTGGTTACCATGGCAGCTGGAAGCCTAATGAAGGCTTCCAAAGCCACCTAAAGTTTCTATTACTTCCTGTCACTTTCTTTATTTAATGGGTGTACAAGCGATTGAGCCTCCTAGTGGCCTAGACCAGCATCGGGCCATGTAGCATGCTCTGCCGGTCCGCGGCCCTGGGCTCCAAATGATGCTGACCGCCCGTTGACTTTAGTCCGAGCGGTCGGCATCTATTCTGCGTTGCCGTTGTAAGACTGTGCAGCTGCTTCGCCAGGGAGAAAGAAGGGACAGTTCATTACTGTCCCATCATTCCCAATTGTTTGTATATACAGCATTCATTGAGATCTGTACATACAAATCAGTGACACAGGGGGTGTGATGCAGTGATGTCGCCACACCCCTGCGGCGCTGGGTCTCGCTGGTCACAAGCTCCTGGAGTCGGGATCGAGGAGAGGTGAGTAACTTTTTTATTTTTGTATTAGCCTGAGTGGCTACAGGGGCACGCATATAACTACTACAGGGGGCATGAATATAATTAACTATAGGGGGCATGTATATAATTACCGATAGGGGGCATGTTTATAATTACCTACAGGAGGCATGTATATAATTACCTACAGGAGGCATGTATATAATTACTACCGGGGGCTTGTATATAATTATCTACAGGGGCATGTATATGATTACTACAGGGGGCATGTATAGAATTACCTACAGGGGGCATGTATAGAATTACCTACAGGGGGCATGTATAGAATTACCTACAGGGGACATGTATAGAATTACCTACAGGGGGCATGTATAGAATTACCTACAGGGGACATGTATATAATTACCTATAGGAGGCATGTATATAGAACTACTTAATGAGGCCCACAGAGCTGATTATATATGTATAATGCTGACCCACAGAGCTGACAATCAGTCTACAGTTATTTAATACTGACTACCCCATACTAAACTTCTAAATAAATGATTCAGTATGCACTTTATTGTGTTTTTTTTGTGCATGTGATTCTAAACCTCCAACCTCTCCATAACCCCGCCCCAATAACCCCCACTAATCCCACCTGCAATAACCTTGCCCCCAGTAACTCCACCCCCAGTAATCCCGCCCCTGCTGGGCCGTGGAAAAATTGTCTTACATAAAACTGGTCCCTGATGGAAAAGGGGTTGGGGACCACTGTCCCAGGGGGACTACTATTACAAGTGAAAAAAAATATTAATACTTCATATAACCCCCTTTTGCCATTTTTCAAATAAAAAAATAAAAGTTACACGTAATTGATTCGCTGTGCCTGTAAAAGTAAACAAATTCAGTTTCAATTTTGATCATTTCATGTCCTCAAAAAACTGGAATAAGTGATCAAAAAGTTGCACTTATCCCAAAATGAAACCAATAATCACTACACCAGCCCATAGCAACCAATCAGGGCTCAACCATCATTTCATATACTGCTCTAGAAAAATAAAAGCTGAGCTCTGGTTGGTTGCTATGAGCTCTGGTTGGTTGCTATGGGCTCTGATTGGTCGTTTTGAGCTCTGATTGGTTGCTATGAGCTCTGATTGGTTGCCATGAGCTCTGATTGGTTATATGAGCTCTGATTGGTTACTATGGGCTATGATTGGTTGCTGTGGGCTCTGATTGGTTGCTATGAGCTCTGATTGGTTGCTATGGGATCTGATTAGTTGCTATGGGCTCTGGTTGCTATGGGCTCTGATTGGTTGCTATGGGCTCTGATTGGTTACTATGGGCTATGATTGGTTGCTGTGGGCTCTGATTGGTTACTATGAGCTCTGATTGGTTGCTATGGGATCTAATTGGTTGCTATGGAATCTGATTGCTTGCTATGAGCTCTGATTGGTTGCCATGAGCTCTGATTGGTTACTATGAGCTCTGTTGGTTACTATGGGCTCTGATTGGTTGCTGTGGGCTCTGATTGGTTTCTGTGAGTTCTGATTGGTTGCTATGGGCTCTAATTGGTTACTATGAGCTCTGATTGGGTGCTATGAGCTCTGATTGGTTGCTATGAGCTCTGACTGGTTGCTATGGGCAACAAAGACAGTCTTACAACTAGACAGTTTTCATACATAAGGCCTTTCATCTTTTCCCGCAAACAACAATCTCTCATATGTCTATGTAGATGAAAAAATAAAAAAGTTATGGTTCTCGGAAGGCAGGGAAGGAAAAATAAAGATCAAAAAATTTACCGCGTGGGAAAGGGGGTTAAATTTTCGCTGTTTATACCACCAAAAGGGGCGACTTACATCTTTTTCGTGTGATCTGCTCATGTTGGGGTCATATTTTTGGTTTCTATGACAGCGCAGGTGAGGAGTGTTCCTCCGGTTCAGCCATCAATAAGGTAATCAATGGTCTTCAGCTGTCCAAGAAAATTCAGTAAGCGCGACGGTCGATGTGCTGTGCCTGAGCATGATAAATATGAATTCAAGAGAAAAACCTGAAATAAAATGTCATAGGGGTATTCCCCCGGCTCCATACAGCCATTTTAAAAAGTGACCAGTTTTGTCAAATGTAATCATTTCTACCAAATAAACTGTTCATCTAAAATGAACCCTCACCCCAAATACCCCAGGGTACTCCAAGATTCTAGGTTCCAGGTCAGTTGGGGTTTGTCCATACATTACTGGGTTTTTTGGGTTGATTTTCAGCAGATTTAATTTAAATCTGCCAAAATCCGACCCCCCCCCTACCCAGGGCCTCAAAAAAACCTGGCTTAAACTCCCGGTTTTCCCATTGGTTCCTGCCATCAAAATTTAAAAACTGTACGGGGGTTTTTTGGGCAAACCTCACCTTTTCTGCCTTTCCGTCTCTCCCCCGTAAATCGAGTACAGAATACTGCCTCCCTGTCCTCCCGTAAATGATGTAGTCAGAAGACTGCCTCCCCGCTTTTCCTGTAAATGATTTGGGCAAAAGACTGCCCCCTTTTCTCCCGAAATGAGTAGGTACAGAAGGACTGCCCCCTGTCTCTCCCGTAAATGATGTAGGGCAGAAAACTCCTCCCGTTTTCCCTCAAATTGATGTGGTAACGTAGTACTGCCCTCCCTGTCTCTCCGAAATTGTAGGGTACAGAAGTACTGCCCCCGTCTCTCCCTGTAATGATGAGGGACAATAGTTGCCCCCTGCTTCCTGTAAATGTGTAGGGACAATATCCCTCCCTTCCCCTCCCTGTAAAGATTTGGGGACAGATATAAATGCCTCCCTGTCCCCTTAAAAGAGTAGGTCAGATAGTCTTTCCTCCTGTCTTCCCCCGTAAATATTTTGTACAATAGCACTGCCTCCCGTCTCTCCCGTAAATTGGGAGGTCAGATAGTCTGCCTCCCGTCCCCCT
>JAODAL010045008.1:0-32329 GCA_025379985.1 Phyllomedusa bahiana | reverse complement strand
TTTAAAAAAGGATGCTTTAAAAATTTTCTCTGCTACTACATAAAATCTTCAAATCTCTAATTCTAACTAAATTGGAAGGATCACAGCTAATAGTAGAGGTTTCTCTGTGCAGGAAATTACTAATTTCGCTGGGGCTGTTTGGCCACAGGCAGAGGCAGGCCTATCCCTATGAGACGCTGAGAAACACTGAGGCAGAAAACAGGAAACGCTGTTCTATTGTAAAACAGGTCATGTGATTTTTCCCAGCCAATCACAACCCATACACATCCCAGTCATGACGTCCCACACACATCACCCCCTGCAATATTCTTTAATCACTTTTGCTGGCCCCAAAATTAACGGGGAAGCGCCGAAAAAGGCGCGATCTAATAGATGATGCACAGATTTTAACCTTAATTATCGCATTATCTGGAAATTTCGATCACCATAAAAACCTTGCCGATTTCAACTTTGTCGATAAAAATCGCTCAACACTACTCAACTTCAAGCTTTACATATTAAATGCTCTATTGGTGACAACTCTTGGCTCCATTTCTATTTATGTTTTAGTTTCTTTAGCACTTGCAAGACCTTCAACAGGTCTTTTGCTTCTCCATGTTTTATGAACTAGCAAAGTTAGTGAAAGGCTTGACAAAAGTCTCTCAAGAGATAAGTAACTCATCGACTATTTGAACACAGACACTACAATGAAATACACATAAAGTTGTGGGAAGACATGTATGATCAGGTTTTTCACCCTTTTCTGGCCTAACTTGTGGCAAAAGTAAGCAGGCTGTGATGTTTAATGCGCCAATTGAATGTGTTAGGCGCATTGTTCCCAAGATTCAACACTTTTTATTGCGCCTTACATGTGGGAGCATGTCATACCACACTCGTAATATTAGACACATATGAACGCAGGTCGGCAAAACTAGGCAAATTACTGCTCGAACAGGCAGACCTATTTCAATATGGTCTACTTGAGCAAGAGTAGTCGAAGTGGAGCTAGATTTGCTATTAGGGCAAAAATGTCCATTATTTCTCAACTTCCACCAGTACAATAATAAAAAGTAATTATAATAATTATAAAACTACATAAAATTAAATTTTTTAAATTTAATAAAAATTGTTATCATATAAAATTAATCTAAAAATATATAATATCCCAAAGATATAAAAATATCTCCTATAAAATGTCTTTACGATTAAAAGAATCTAGAGCTAATTTTACATTAAATAACCCACTGATCTTGTTGTTCAAAATTTTTTATTTTTACTACACTAAATTTGAATTTTTTTTTTGCTGCTCTCACCCTTTATTCTACATACAGCAAGGGCCAGCACAGCACAGGTCTTGCTGGGACCTGTGGTCCCCAAGCAGGATTTAGTACCATAGTTTTATTTTTTCTGACATGTTATTCTAATGACTTTTTACTTTTATTTCCAGCCTATCTATAGCCTTTATACATGTTCGGCGCATTACAGTTCCATAATGCGCCAAACACACAGACGAAGCATGTTGAAATTTAGACACCATTTATAACCGCACAAAAAACATTCAGATATTCAGGCACATTATAGACTGAAAACACAACATGATAATTTGCTTCCAAGCGCCTTCTTTCATACATGTCTACCCTGGTGGGGACATATCCTTCATTGCCATTTTTCCCTATGTATGTCAACTTCAGTATATATTATAAGCCCAAACATTCATGGGTATTTAAAGTTGTGATTAGGGCAATCTACTTGATTTCAGATATCATCATGAAAGCTAATGGTAACACACTATTTTGTCATGATAAATAGTTTCACCCGACTGATATTCCTAAATAAACACATTGGGCCTCGTGGTACTATCATGGTCTAAAATTTAGGCAATGTAAACCTAGACAGACAGTCTAGAATGTACCATATTTATCATGGTGGCTCATGCTGTGTGATAACTTAGATGCATCTTTAGTCTTGTCTAGCTTTTTAGACTGACTCTAAGCTGTCATACTCTATACACCAGAAATTTGGTGCATTTTTGGTGCAGTTTTTGCCGCAGCTTTTTGCCACGCCAACGTGTCAGAGAGGTCCTAAAAAGTGTCCAACGCCCACAGTAGATGGGTCTGCGATATACTGTGCCAAAAAAGCATCACTCTTTGGGGCACTTTATTCCACTTTTCTGCCACGAACACACTAGTAAATGCAGGATTACTTAGATTTTAAAAACATAGTACTTATCTTACAAGTTCGTCCTTGAGTACATAATCTTTTAAGCACACTTGTATGTAAAAATCATATGCGCCAATTTTAGTCTACCATACATGTATTTCAATACGGTAATTATCTCAGTGAACACATGCAGTGTACTTCATCATCAAACTTGCCAAGCAGAGTGCCAAAGCTACCTGGGCGGAAGGCATATTCTGAGTCAGCAATGGTGCACAATACAACCAGGCCCAAGGGTCCAAAAGAAAATAACTTTGTTTTAACTTTACTTTGGAGTCAATTATCAAAAAAGAATGGTACCTCAGAATACGTGATTCTGGAGTGCGCTATCCATATAATACACACATACTATCACATCAGAGGAGGTGCAGTGGGCTCTGACTGCCACGCAGCCCACTGTCCCTGCCTACTTGGCGTTCTGCCCTAGGCGGCAGACCCCAACTTGACGACAGCCCCTACGCTGCTAAGTGCACGGCTGTCAGGGAAACTCAAAGTCCAACAGTCCGGGTCAGCCACAGTACGGGAACGTAAATGCCAAGAAACGTAAGCCAAAAGAATAGTCAAAAAGCAAGCCAGGGGTCCAAACACGGTCAGGAGCGCAGTACAAAGTCGGAGGCAAAGGCGAGGTCAGAAAGCGAGCCGGGGTCAGAGATCAGGAGAGCAAATACCAACAGGAAACACAGGAAGTAGCAAGGGGAAACCTTTCTCAGGCAAAGACTGAGAGAAGTGAGGGAGTTTAAATGAGGAACCCAGAGCCCGCCCCAGCAGATGATTGGAGCGGCCTCCGGGCCCTCCTATTGGCCAGTGTGACACACCCTCTGACTTGATCGGGAGCTGAGCTGTCACTCCTAAGCTCATCAGCCTGGCTTCTCCCTGGGTGTGTCAACTGACCAGAGGGATTAACTCCTACCGTGCCTTGCTGCTTCACGGTGGAAACGTGGGCCGTGACACATACACTAGTAATATAAGTACACACACAATGTTATATTTACTTATGATGATGCTCAAAACAGCCCAACACAAAATTTGTGACATACAATACCATAAATATGGCTATATTTACATAACTGTAAAACTATACTGAAAAGAAAACAAGTGGAGACAATGATGCAAATCCTAGTGCAGTAAGTTTTGATAAGTGCCAAGGGGCTGATCCAGTTAAAAGCTTCTCATTTTATTGACTTGTACCGTTATGGTGCAACTCACATACACACATCACCAAATATACCTCGTATCCCTTAGTTGCCTGCTACCTGTTGTCTCATATCAATAGCCATGCAACTTATAACTATCAATGGCAACAATACAACATGTTAGTTTCTCCCCTTTCCTCTTTTTTTCTTTCACAATTAGAAAAGAGTCTTAGAGTTTTATCATTACTGTTGCTAAATAAAATTATTTGCAGGTTCCATAATGCCCATTTAAACAGTGAACAAGCATTAGCTCTCACTGTTATTGTAAATTGGTGATCAACTGTGGCCTACTTGAAGGTTCTAGGCAGCTACATCTTTATTAATTCAGTAGAATTATAAAATATTTCCGATATATAATAAATGTGATTTTTAGGGACAACTTCTTTAAATAAAATGTTATTGTTAGGAACATACAACCAAGGAGGACCGGTAGGGGAGACAAGACAGTGAAGCCTGGCACAAGTCCCCCCCCAACTATCCCTACCTACTTGCTGCTCCGACCCTAAGTGGTCGGCAACAACTGGACAACGTTCCCTGCTTATGCTAAAGTGTACACAGAGACTGAACAAGACAAACACAGAAGGGTAGTTGTACGGAAAAGAATCAGAAACCAAGTGGGCAAAAGCAGTACAAAATCAGCAAAAATAGAGATGGTTAGTAGAGCAAGCAGGAGGTCAGAAATCCAAAAGTAGCGATCCAAGGTAAATGCCAGCCAAATCCAGAGAAGATTATAGAAAGCACAGGGTAGAGGGCTGATGGTAGTCTTATGGGATGTCAGAGTCCTTGCAATTGAACCGGCCCTCTCAAATCCAGGCGACACAAAACACAGACTGGTAAGGAAGGAATGCGAGTGGTGAAAGAACTGTCAATCATAACTAGCTTTAACCGTCTGCAGGCCAGAACAAAGTCCACATGAGAAACAGATGGGTGTGTAGGAATTAAATTAACAAAGCAAGGAGTAAGATAGAAAAGTGTTCTGACCAGTGCAAGACAAAATACAATAAAGTACAAAATCATTGGTCAACAGCGCATCCTCCACTGTACTTTACGGATGTAACAGTAACAATATCAACTGTCGGTTCTGCTGTTGTGAAGGTATTATTTAGCCAACTTAACAGATATAAATGATTTTAAAAATAATGATGGTATTTCCAGCACTAGATGTGTCATAAAATACTGGGATTATATAGCGTGTCATTAGAGTAGCATATATGTACAATGGAAAATAAAGCAGCTGATGCTGTCTTGTACTTTCCAGGATGACAAAGTTGTCAAGACAACCAAAAGCCCTAAAGAGGATGCTACCAGTAGCATTAAACTGAAGCTTTCAATTAATTCCCCATAGTGTTTTGTACCCTCTGCTGTACCCTCTATAGTTAATTGTAATAATAGACATGCCCTTCTGTGTACATTCAGAGCACCTGCCTTATTAAAATAGTATGTGCTATTTACTTAAGTACACTTATGTGCCAGACAAATATAATATTAAATAAGGGAAAAATAGAAGACACCTATTATTGCTGCAATTTAGTGGTTTAGATGTTAAACCTTCATGGTTATCTCCCAAGATAAATTGCTATAAAAATGATTATAGTTGTTGTTTTCATTTATTTAGACCATAAAATATTCTGCAGCATCAGAATCTATGTTGGTGTAATAGGGAAATTTATTCTGTTTTGCTTTTATGCTGTGCTGTATAACATTGACTGATAGCTTTAAAAAAGATAAAGGTTAGGACATGCTCAAGGCTGTTTTTTGTGACAAAACTTGATTATTATTTTCTTATACTTATTTCCAATGGCAAGAATTCATTTAAACTGTATGATGAAAAAAATACCCTTAAAGCAGATTTTTTTTTAAATGTAATATTTTAATTTAAAGTACAACATGGGTATATTTGTTCTTTCAGCTGTTTCTCCCATTCTACCCCTTTCCATACATACATATATTAAAGGCAATATAACAAGGTCATTCTTGATCTCTTTTGAAGGGAACTTTTTTCATACATTTATTAGGGTATGTTTACACGGCGTAATTGCGGTGAACATTTTGCCACGTATTTGTGCATTAATACGGCCGAAATGTGTGCCGCAATTATGGTAAATCATGAATTACGGCTGGCCCCATTCACCTACATTATCAGCGGCGCATAAGCACTACGAAGAAGTGACATGTTACTTCTCTCCCCAGGCGTACAATACGATTGTACGTGCCGCTGATAATGCAGGTGAATGGGGCCGGTCCCCATGCTTTAAAAGTACCCACTGGACAGCGTGTATTTCTGAAACACACAGCGTGTTGCGGCATGTACAGAATGTGCCCCAGTACACTGTGTGAACACACCCTCATTGTACCTGCATTTGGCAACATCATGAATTTAATGTTACAGTTAAGTTTGTTTTAAGTAAAAAAAAAACCTTTTATATTGACTTAGGACATAGTAACAGTACTTTTCAGTACATCAAATTACTTTTTAGTATACAAAGATATTACAGTGTAATCAAATATGGGGCACCATAAAACTTGTTAGACAAAGTACAGTACAATAGTAGGTTGAGAAAGACTTCACTAGCTATTAATGGATCTCATATACAAAAACTGTTTTAGGAGGAGGTGTCGGCGTCACTTATGGGTAACAGATTTATTCATTCCACTCAATATGTGTATATGGCGATATATATCACCTTCAAACTATAAAATTGTGGAATTCCCACACTTGAAAGATTTTTGACCAGTTCACCAAACCAATATATTTTGCTATACTCCATGTTGCATTTTTATATTAAAAGGAGTTTCATTTTTTATCCATGCTGTAATTGACAACTCTATTGTTGAGGCCATGTTTTTTTTTTTTTTTTTATCAATTAACCAAGTCCTCACAAAAAACCCACATCTGTTATGTCTGTGATCCTATTAGGCTGAGACGGGGTCTAATAGGCTGCTTGTTAGTAGAAGACTGACAGGCAGTAATACACTGTACTACATAAGTATCACAATGTTCTGTGTTCTTTGAAAGATATGAAAAAAAATCTGAAAAACAACCAATTTACCAGTAAAAAGCATTAGCATTAAAAAAAACTCTTTATACAAATTTGGTATTACTGTGTCCATATCAACCTGTACAGTATTATAAATCAAACATTTTTTGTTACACTGAGAAAGTACCTTAAAAAAGTGAAAATAATGCCAAAATTGCTCATTTTTTTATCTAGCCTCAAAAAAAACAGAAAACTAAAACTAAAAATAGTGATATGACTGGTTTTTTTTTGGTATCACCTTATGCTATTTGTATGCGTAAAAATACTGAAAAAGTAAAAAAAAAAATATATATATAGATTTAGGGAGACATGTATGGATCTAGGCGGATCGAAGTGCATTTTCACATCTAGTTTTTTTGTGCGCTCATAAATATTGTCATCATGCCTCGTCTGTGTGTTTGGCGCATTATGGAACTTAGGTGCATAAGTAAAGCACCAAACATGTATAAAGGTTATAGATAGGCTGTAAATAAAAGAAAAATCATTACAATAGCATGTCAGTGAATAAAATCTCTGGTACTGATCTTACTTCCCAGCAAGACCTGTGGTGTGCTGGCTCTTGCTGTATGTAGAATAAAGGGTGAGAGCAGCAAAAATAAATTTCAAATTTAATGTAGTAAAAATAAAAAATTTAAAAGTCTGAACAACATCATCAGTGGGTTAATGTAAAATTAGTTTCAGATTCTGTTCATCTTAAATATATTTTATAGGAGATATTTTTATATTTTTGGGATATTATATATTTTTATATTTTAAATGAAAACATTTTTTATTAAATTTAAATAATTTAATTTCATATCGTTTGGTAATTATCATAAATGACTTTTTATTATTACACTGGTGTAAGTTGAGAAATATTTGAAATTTTTTTCCCTAACAGAAAATCTAGCTCCACTTCGACTCCTCAGGCTCAGGCAGACCACATTAAAATAGGTTTGCCTGTCCGAACAGTAATGCGCCTAGTTTTGTCAAACCACATTTATATATGTGTCTAATACTATGGGTGGGGTGCGCCATGCCCCCAGAACACCCCCCTCATGTTATGCGCATTAAAAAGTGTCAAGTCTTATGAACAATGTGCCTAACACATTTGTTTGGTGCATTAGACATCGTAGACTGCTCACTTTGGTGCATTTTACAGAAAAGGGTGACAAACCTGATCATACATGTCTCCCTTAGTACTGACCACACCAGAATAAACATCTATACATATGTACTGTATACTAAAATACACCTTTTTATCATCTATACAACACAGGAAATGTGGCAGAAGTACCTGAATAAATTACCTGAATATACTGTTAATTTCAGATTTCTTTTATTAAAACAGAGTAAGTTACTGTAAGTCAAATTGTGTACAAGTAGTAAAGTTCTGCTGCCAAACATACACATTAAGATAAAATTTTGCGCTTACAGCTTTTCGTGGAGTGTTCAGTCTGTGGACAATCTCGTCTGATGCTCCAACAACATTAAACCATCATATTAGTAGATCTAGTATTATCTACCCTGATACCATCCCTTCATGACCTTCACATTTTGGTGGAATTGTTAACCTTCTTCTACACTGACTGCACCAAGGTTTTCGGTGATGTCAGCAATATGGTTATGCAGAAAATGCACTTTGATATTTATGTTACAACCAGGCATTTTGAAGCTCTCCAAGAGTTTCTGGACAATTTTGGTATAATTCTATGCTCATTGAAAGTCATTGATAAGGTCTTTCAATAACAACAAAGTTTTCTCTTGGAGTTCTGATATTGTCCCAATGAGAATTTAATCTTTAATGAACTGCCAAATCTGTGGACTGTTAAACACACTGGCCTTTATCTTTCCAAACGCTAGGCTAAGAAGTGTCAAAATGTGCTAACCTGAATCCTATTTTTTTTTGTCTCGTTTGTTTTTCCCTCCCTGCCTTCCCAGAGCCATAAATTTTATATTTTTCCACCTTCATAGACAAGATGTTATTTTGCGGGACAAGATGTACTTTTGTATGATGTCATTCACTGTACCATAGAATATAATAGGAAACTGCAAAAAAATTCTAAGTGAGGATAAATGTGAAAAAAAACTTACTTGGCGGGAGTTTTGTTTTCGCGGCATTCAATATTTGGTAGAAATTGTGTGTTATCTGTATTCTACAGGTTGATACAAATCCGGAAATACCAAACATGTAGGGTTTTCTTTATGTTTTGGTACCGTAAAAAAATCCATTTTCTATTTTTCAAATTTTTGCCACGGTGCCGTTTTCTGCGACGAATAACTTTTTTGTACTTCTACCTACAGACTTAAGTGAAGTGGAATTTTTGCAGACTAAAGTGTACTTTTATTGTTACCAGTTTAGAATACATGTGACTTTTTTGATGAATTTAAATATAAATTTTTAGGAAAAAGACTAAAAAAGCTAAATTTTAGTGTTTGGAATTATCTTTTTCCACAGTGTTCAGTAGTATAATATATATCAATTATGTGTAACTTTTTTATTATTTTATGGTTTTTATTTGTAAAATGGCAGTGATGGAAGTCTTCATAAGGCTTCCAACTGCCATGTTAACCGATCGGGACCTCCGCGGCGGGATTGCGGGGTACCAATTGGAGTGATGAATGGTGCACAGCAACGACATCTAAAGGGTTAAACAGCAGGGAATGTAGCCGGCACTATCCTGTGCTGTTACTGGCAGTTGTCAGCGATCCCCATACAAAGCCTTTTACTGACGCTATGACCTACTAATATGTCAAATGTTGGAAAAGGGTTAAGTTTCATTTCAGTTGATTTAAGGTCTGCACTTTAGGGCATTGAAACATCTTGATTCTTTTCTTTTTTAGCAATTCTATTCTAGATTTACTGGGGAGCTTAGGATCATTGTCCTGTTGCAATATCCCATTTCTGCTAAGCTTTAACTTCTAAATAGATCATGACACATTGATTTTCATCAAACATAGTACTTTGCATTATGGTTAAACATTTCCACTTAGGCGTTGAATGACCAAAGGACATAGTTCCAGAAGTCTTGTGGTTTGTTCAGATGCAACTTTGCAAATATAAGCCACGTTGTTATCTTCTTTTTAGAAAGAAAATGCTTTCCCCTAACAACAATTCCAAAGATGCCATACTTGTTCAATGTTTTTCCTAATTGTTCTGTCATGAACTTGTACATTTAAAATGCTTATTGAGGCCTGTGGATTTTGAGATGTACAGTATCTTATAGAAGTCAGTACACCCTTCACTTTTTAGTAAATATTGTATTATATCTTTTCATGGGACAACATTGAAGATATGACACTTTGATATAATGTAAAGTAGTCAGTATACAGCTATATAGTATACAGCCATGTAAATTTGATGTGCTCTCAAAATAACTCCACACACAGTCATCAATGTCTAAACCGCTGGCAGCAAAACTGACAACACCCCTAAGTAAAAATGGAAAAATTTGCCATTTTCCCTCAACAGTGTTATGTGACTCATTAGTGTTACAAGGTCTTAGGTGTGAATGGGGAGCAGGTGTGTTAAATTTGGTGTGATCGCTCTCACACTCTCTCATACTGGTCACTGGAAGTTCAATATGGCACCTCATTGCAAAGAACTCTCTGATAATCTGACAAAAGAATTGTTGCTCTACTATACATAAAGATCGCCTAAGCTATAAGAAGATTGCCAACTCCCTGAAACTTGAGTTGCAGCACGATAAAGGGATTTAACAAGACAGGTTCCACTCAGAACAAGCCTCGCCATGGTCGACCAAAGAAGTTGAGTGCACGTGCTCAGCGTCATATCCAGAGATTGTCTTTTCAAAATAGATGTATGAATGATGCCAGCATTGCTGCAGAGGTTAAAGGGGTGGAGACTCAGCCTCTCAGTGCTGAGACCACATGCCACAAACTGCATCAAATTGGTCTACATGGCTGTCATCCCTTAGAAGTCTTTTCTGTAGATAATGCACAAAAAAGCCTGCAAACAGTTTGCTGAATATGTGCAGACTAAGGACATGGATTACTTGAACCATGTCCTGTGGTCTGTTGAGACCAAGATTAACATATTTGATTCACATGATGTCAAGCGTGTATCGCTACTCAGGTGAGGAGTAAAAAGACAAGTATATCTTGCCTACAAACATGGTGGTGGAAGTGTCATGGTTTGGGTCTGCATGAGTGCTGCTAGCTGTGGGGAGCTACAGTTCATTGAGGAAACCATGAATGCCAAAATTTACTGTAACATACTGAAGCAGAGCATGGTTCCCTCTCTTCAGAAACTGGGCCACAGGGTAGTATTCCAACATGATAATGACCCCAAACACACCTCCAAGACAACAACTGCATTGCTAAATAAAATGAGGATAAAACTGCTGGACCAAGCATGTCTTCACACCTTAATCCTATTGAACATCTGTGGGGCATCCTCAAATGGAAGGTGGAAGAGCACAAGGTCTCTAAAATCCACTAGCTCTGTGATCATCATGGAGGAGTGGAAGACGATCCCAGTGCCTGCAACCTGTGGCATTCTAGTGAACTCTATGCCCAAGAGAGTTAAGGCAGGGCTGGAAAATAATCGTGGCCACACAAAATATTGACACTTTCAACACAGTAGTCACTTTTGCCAGCAGTTTAGACATTAATGGCAGTGAGTTGAGTTATTTTGAGGGCACATCAAATTTACACTGTTATATAGGCTGTACACTGACTACTTTATATTCTTTCAAAGTGTTATATCTCCATTGTTTTCCCATGAAAACTTATAATAAAAGTTTTACAAAAATGTGAGTGGTGTACTCACCTTTGTGAGATACTGTATATATCATAGTGTGTAACATATGCAGTACTTAAATGTGTAGGAAAGTTGTTTCTAACCTCTTATAATTAATCAATATCTGGAAGCTGTTTTTCCTATTTTAATGAACCTTCATGTGTAGCTAAAATGGTTTACATTTTTTTATCCAAATGTATGTTGTAGAGGGGAACAGTTGGATACCTTGTCTATCAATATAATAAAATAAATTCAGTTTTTAATCCTTACTAGTGATGAGCGATCGTGTCGACTATCGTTATCGATTTGATAGTCGATAACAGATTATCGCCGATGACCATTAAAGTCTATGGGAGAGGAACAACACCTTCATTCACACCCAAACAGGGCTGGAGAAGCTGGAATTAACATCCACAACAGTAAACTGGATACGTGCTACATCATAGGCAAGACAATTAGGTTATAAAAGTCACAGAAAAAAAGTCACAGACCATTCATGTCTTGTACCACAACATGACCCTTAAACCTGCATGACCCACAAATTAAAAAGTTCCAGAAGGCAGTATTATTTGAACCATCATTTTACTTGAACTGGACATTTACTATCCCTGTCCTGGACCGCAGCATGACCCTTAAACTTGTCTGACCCACAGATTAAAAAGTGCTGGAAAAAGGAATCTTTGAACCACCATTTTAGTTGAACTGGACATTGACTATACCTGTCCTGGGCCACAGCATGACCCTCAAACCCACTTGACCCACAGATTAAAAAGTGCCGGAAAAAGGAGTCTTTGAACCACCATTTTAGTTGAACTGGACATTGACTATGCCTGTCTTGGACCGCAGCATGAGCCTCAAACCTGCATGACCCACAGATTAAAAAGTGCCAGAAGAAAGTAGTATTTGAACCACCATTTTAGTTGAACTGGACATTGACTATACCTGTCCTGGAACGCAGTATGACCATTAAACCCGCTTGACCCACAGATGAAAAAGTGATGGAAAAAGGAGTCTTTGAACCACCATTTTAGTTGAACTGGACATTGGCTATACCTGTCCTGGGCCACAGCATGAGCCCCAAACCTGCTTGACCCCCAGATTAAAAAAGTGCTGGAAAAAGGAGTCTTTGACCCACAATTTTAGTTGAACTGGACATTGACTATGCCTGTCCTGGACCGCAGCATGACCCCAGAACCTGCATGACGATGATGATGACGACATTTGTGGCCGTGACTGGGAGGACGAGGAGGTAAGACTACTGGATGCAGGTTGCATTAACCACTGAAGAACAGATTGGCGATGCTGTACATTACTGAGATTCACAGGGAACCGACCCAGCGATGACAGGCCTGACGGTCCTGCAACCGAAGATCCGCTGGCTAGCGTGTTGTCACCAGCACTGGAAGGAGCACCTTCTCTTGTACCTCTACCTCCATGTCCTACACCCCTCTTTACTCGCTTACCACCAGCATTTCGCTCCATGTTCAGAAAGATATAAATTTAAAAAGGTATGGAAGAGTTTTTGACAGTCTCTTATTGAAAGACGGCAAATCACAGCTATTTTTAAATCCCTCTAATTTCCTACAGCCAACTAGGATTAGAAACAGAATTGTTTCTTTAAACATGTTTATTGATATTGACATGTACAGATTTGAAAATCAATATAATCAGAAGAGTAGATTCACAACGGTTACACAAAGGATGGTAGAACTATTCAATATCATCAGGTAGAAATCAGTACATGTTCAGATGAGCATGAGAAGCAGTAAAAACAAAAAACAGTAAACAACAAACCGGGGTTTATTTTTTATGAGCAAATTTTGGTTAAAAAGAAACTTTAAATTTAAATTTAAAACGGGGTTTTAAAAACCCTTTCATGGAGTAATACCGGGGGAAAACCCAAAGTATCCAAAGAGAGCTTTTTTTGGAGGAAAAAAAGGGGGATCATAAACCCTTTAGTTCACAGGTGCAGCTAAAATTTAAAAAAGGGCCGGATAACCCCGTAATAAAAGGGCTTTAGGGTACCTTCCAGTGATATGCTAAAGCTGTTCTAACGGCAATTAAAAAGTAAAAAGAACTGTTCTGAAAAACAGGGGGGAATCTAAAAAAAAATTTATTTTCTAGGAGAGCAATTCGGGGGAAAAAGCGAAAATTACCCCAAAAATTACTTCCTGAAATAAGAGGCCAAACCCTTTTCCCCAAAATTTTTTTTAATTTATTGGGAACCCCCCACCAGACATAAAGCAGGGTTTTCCCTTGCTGCCCGCATCTTTTCCAAAAAAAAATTTGGGAAGACCCCGGGGGAACAAAGGGGTTTTAATTCGGTAGGGGTTAAGTACCCCCAAAAAGTTGAAATTTTGTGAAAGGTTTTTCTTGATATTGAAACCTTTGGGAAAAACCCTTTGGGGGGTTTGGTGTGCCTGGTTCCTTTTCTCTATGGAAAAGGTCGGTTTATTTCCCCCTCCCTTTTTGGTCATGGTAGAAAATTTTAAACCTTAAACTTCCCCAAAAGAATCATGTTAAAAAGCAAGGAAAAGCCATTTCTCATAACCTTTCTTTTAAATATGAAGTTTTTGGAAATTTCTGGGGAGAAAGTTTTTTGAGGGGGGCCAAACAAATGTTTGAAAACACCCAAATTTGGAGATACTGAAAGAACATTGGGGGAAGGGAGTTGAATTTTTTGGCCGGGCCCTTAAAAAGGTTTTTTTAAATTTCTCGGTTCATCATAAAATTTGCTCAATTGATATTATATTTTTAATTCACCCAACATAAAACCAAAGGGTTTGGGATTTCCAAAAACGTAAGGAAATGGGAGAGAGTTTTTTCCTTTTTGTATAAAAAACCCAAATTTAATTTGGAACTACAAAAGAAACCCAATGTTTTAAAAGAGATAAATTTTGGGAGATCTTAATGAAGCATTTTTGGGGGGGGGGGGCACCTACTTTTGAAGACATCAGTGTAGTTTTTAACTGGAGGGGGAGTGAAAAAAGGGGGTTTTTCCCAAAAAGTGTCCACGGGAATTATCAATCAATTGGGCCACAATAAAGGCCGGGCTCCAGAAAAATTGGGGCTTTTTTGGTAGGCACCCAAATTTTAAGGAACAGTTTGGGCCCCTTTTTTTATGACTAAAGATAGCAGTCCTTTTTTTAAATTCTAGTCCTGGGGCAATTCCAAATAAACCCTTTGCAAAAAAATTTGTTGAAATTTATGATCAAAGGGGAAGGAAGTAAATAGGGATACCCCTTTGAAAACCCTAAAAAAATTTGGGAAGAAAAAACACCCTTCCACAACAAAATTTCGGGCAGCCCCATGAAAAATTTGAGAGGAAGAAAACTTTTTAAAATTTTCCGAGCTAATAAACTGAAAAAAAGGGTTTTGAAATTTAAATCAAAAAATATTTAAAAATTTGGGGGTGGGGAAGTTTTTAAAATGCCTAAATTTAGTCAACATGTCGCTCTGCCATTTTAAAAACCAAAATCCTAGTTTAAGTTTTGGGGGGGGGGGGAGCTGCTTTTTGCCCCCTAAAACCAGAACAAAATTTTAGATCTAAAAATTTTAATAAAAGGAGAGAGTAGAAAAAAATTTTTAAAAGTTTTAAAAAAAATTTCTTCAAGGGAAGGGGAAAGGGGGGTTCGGGGGTTAAAAGCATCACATAAACAGCAAAAAGCAAAATTTTAAAATTCGTGGGGCCTTATATAAGGGGTTTTTTGGCCCCCTAATATTTTTCCAGCTAGGGGCCCCAAAGCATAACACAAAAATCAGGGGGGAAAAGGGAGGGAAACCCTTTACCGGCCTTTTGAAAACAAAAAGGGGAAAAAAAGAAATCCGGAAGTGAGGACTTTTTCGAAGGCGGGGAGAAGAGGGAAAAATTAAAGAAACCAAAGGGATAAAACCTGACAAAAAAATTTTTTAAAATCAAGACAAGCGAATGAAAAACCCCCTTTAAAACCCAAACCAAAGGCTTTTTCTTGCATCGAGGGACAAAAAAGCCACACCCTGAGAGGAAGACCCCAGAAAACTGTACAAGATCAAATACCCGCCTGGTAGCGTCTCTGGGCCTTTCCTCCCGGAATGAACCCACTTAAATTTTTTAAGGATCAGGTTTATACTAAAAAATTTAAAGGGGGGGGTGGAAAAAAGCTTTGCGAAAATTTTTAAAAAATATCGAATTTAAAAGGGAAATGGGTCAATAGTTAGATGGTTAAATCGGCTTTTTCCCCCGGGTTTTAATTTTTGGGAATGATGTTTTTAAATTGGAAATTTTTTTAAAATTTTTGGGTTGTTTTTTTAAAAAACAAACTCATTACAAAGTAAAGTTAAATGGGAAAAAAGGAATGTCAAAAGAAGGTTTGGAAGAACACTTTAAAAGGCCATAAAGGGGAACGGGGGGGCTTTATTTTTTTTTAACAATCCCGAAGCTTTCGGGACTTGGGGTTTAGGAAAAGGGACAATTAAATTTTGGCATCGGGCCCTTTAATAGTACGGGAGATTAACAGAATAAAAAAAATGAAAAATGGGGCTCTTCAGGGGGTGGGAGGAATGTTCGCCTCTTGTAGGTTAAAGAGTTTAAAGAGTTTTAAATTCAGCGAAGAAATTTTTAAAATTTTCTTTTGGTTTTTAAATTTTTTTAAAACCCCCAAAGGGAAATAAAAAGGGGTTATTGAATCTTTTTTTGGCCGTGAACCGTTTCCCCTCGCTTCCCAACAGTTTTGTTGGCCGTCTCCTTGTAGATAAATTTTTTCCCCTTTTAAATTTTGGCCGGGTTTAACTCAATTTTTTAAGAACATTGTTTTTTAATTTTTTCCTCAAATCTACTAGGGAATTTTGTTTTTGAGGGAAAGGGGAAACAATTTTTAAAATGTTTTGTCTTGTTTCTCAAAAAACAGAAAAAATTTCACAGAGGGGTTTTTTTTGGCTTTTCCTTTTTTTCTCTACTTGCTATTTGGAAAAAAAATACTTCTAAAAAAGGCTTTTAAAGGGCACACCACAGGGAGCAACAAAAAGGGGGAACAAAACAGATGTTAGTTTAAAAAAAAATTTTTTAAACCCCAAAACAATATATGAGCAAAACCCGTTTTTTAAAGAAAAAAAAAATTTAAATTGAGGCGCCAAATGAATATTTGGGGGACAAATTTTTTGGATTCGGGCACATTTCAACGGGGGCCCTGGGTCGACCATGTGAAATACCCAATATCTGATGATAAAGTTTTCATAAAAACTTTTTTGTCTAGAAAAAAAAAATCGATTCTAGAGTGTACTTTTTTATGGGCAGAAAGAATTTTTAAAAATCCTCTCCTTGGAATGCAAAACCTCCAAAAGTCATGAAGGTTTTCCCCTTCTTTTAAAAATGATAGAAAATCATTTGCAAGGTTAGTTCGAAAGCCAGACCTACCCCAATTTTCCACAAACAACAAAATTAAAATCTCCGACAGGAAAAACCCCACCCTTCAAACCTTTTCCCTTTTTGTAACAACTTTTTTTAATAAAGGAAAATTTTTTCCTTTTTGGAAAATAAATTGATTTAGTGTATGGGGTTTTGGAGTTTTTAAATGAAAACAATAAAAACATGGGCGCCCTTTCTGGGCATTTAATAATTGTAAAAGAGAGAATGAAATAGAATCTTTTAATAGTTTTATGCAACCCCAACCCTTTTTTTAGGAAGGGTTTGGAAAAAGTAAGGAAATTTTTTGTTTCAAAAAAATTTTTAAACTTTAGAAGGAGAGATTTTTTCTTGCAAGAAAATAATATCTTTTTTGGTTTTAAGTACATCCCCAAACCCAAAGAGCGTTTAAAGGGAAAAATTTAACCCCTTTAAACTTTAATAAGGAAAAAATTTAAAAACTTTGATGTAAGGGGGAAAGCACGCATTTGGGCCCTCCCAGGGCCCCTTTGGGTTAGAAACAAAAACACCGGGAAAAAAGAGGGTTACAACAAGTAAAATTAAAATTTTAAACCACTTTTTAACAAGAACCCAAAAAACAAAACATCGCAAAAAAAAGCATAGCAAGAAACTAAAAAATTTTCCTAAAAAGGAAAAAAAAAAGGGTCAAAGTCCTCCCTTTGAACCAAAAAAAGGAAGGAACAGATTCAGAAAAAAAAGAAAAAAAATAATTCTAAAATAAGGGGAAAAAAGAGATTTCCCCAAACGGGGCCCTCCTTTGGGGTTTAGCAAAAACCAAAAAGGAACTAAAGGGACAATCAGCCCAAATATCTTTTTTCTACGGGGAAGGGTTTTTAAACCCAAAAGGGGGGGAATCATTTTGGGAAAGTGCGTGCTTCTTACGGACGGAACGGATTTTTCCGGAGAGATCAAATTCCCCTTTTTAAAAAGACCCGGGCTCTTGGGGAGCTACAAATAAATTTGGGGAAACCAAATCCCTAACAACAAAGGGCAGGGACGGGAAAAACCCCCAAACTGTAGTGAAAAACTTTTTCCCCGAAGAAGCTTGGGAAAGGGCCCAGGAACCCCCCTTCTTTTGACATCGTAGCGCGAAAGGTCGGGGAAAAAAGGGAAATTTGGTTCGGGAAGCTTCGGGGAAAAATTTATAAAGCTTTGCGGAACCCTCTTAAAAGTTTTTCTTTTGGTTTTAAAAAAAAGGAAAACCGAGAAATATTTGCCCCCTTTGGGACTTGCTGGGGTTTGAATTTTTTCGTTTTGGGATCCTTTTTAAACCCGGGCTTTTTGCCCACCTCCTGTTTTTTTTAAAACCCCGGCAGTACAAAAAGCCATAAGGCTTTTAAAGAAGAAATAAAGTGCGTCAGGGGAACCCAGATTCTGGGAAGCCACGACTCGACATTGTTGCGGCGGACCTATTTTCGGGTTTTGGAGCCCTTTTGGCTGAAAGACGCGCACCTTTTCATCCAGTAAAACTATTGGCTCGATTAAGGCTTTTAAGAGGGGCACCAAATTTGACACCCTTAGTCCCAACGTGCTCAGTTCGGGTCCCAAAAACCCTAAAATATCTTGTCTAAATTTCTCCCCCCCTTTTGCTTCAGGCAGATTGTTAAAAGTGGGGGAAAGGGGAGAAGATTTGATGAAGAAAATGCAACGGGGAGGGGTTGGGAGTCCAAAGGATCCGCTGATCTAGGTCCCTGATTCGCTCTTTGAAAAAGGGAAGGAAAAAAGGGGGAGGGAAATGGGGGGCCCCCTTCGGGACGAAGACGGGCTGTGAAAAAGAAGAAAAAATTCTGGCAACTTTTTTTGGTTTAAAGTCTTTGGTTTTTTTTTTGGGTATGCCCCCCAAATTTCGGGAATGGGGAGTTTTAAAAGCCCTGCAACGGGGCTGTAAAAGTTGGTTTAAATACAAACTGAAAATGTAAAAGTGGGTTTTTTTTTTGTTGTTTTTTTTTTTCCTCCTGTTCCCCTTAATTTATAAAGGTATTTGATAGTATGAAGCTGCTTCAAAATAAGCAGCAGAAAAAAGGATATTTCTGGACAGGATTTTTAAACAGGCCCTACATGCAGGTAAAGCCCTCTAAAAGGGAGTGAAGGACCCACTTTGATGAGTTTCGGGGCCAGTGCACTGAATTAAAAAGGGGCTTAAAATCAGGGGGTTTAACAAGGATCAGAGAAAGCAATAATAGACTAAAGGATAGATGGTTGAATTTTTCAATAAAATACTGCACCCGAATTCCCCTTTTTCCCCGATAATAAAAACACCCCCATAGTAAGACTTAGGGGTGTCTTGGGGGACTCGCCTGATGTAAGACGAAAACCCGAAAAAAGACGAAGGGGGCTGCCCCCGGAGCCTGGGCCCCGGGCACGTTTTTCCATAAACGCTGCGTCGGGGGCCTATGACGTCACTCCCTTTTTGCCGGGAAAGACGCGCGGGAGGCCGGAGAAAGCAGGGGGCGACGCGGGCGGGGGAGACGGAGCAGGGGGGAGCCGGGTAATTGTTTTCGCCTACAGTTTGGCCCAAATACCTGTCTACACTGGCCCTAAAACCGCCTACAGCGGGCCCCAAATCCCTTTCCCTCCGGGCCCAACCTGTCAACAGCGGCCCTATACCTGCCTACAGCTGGCCCAAATCCCTTCCCTACAGCGGGCCCTATCCCTCCCCTTACACTGGCCCAATACCTTCTCCCGCTGGCCCAATACCTGCCTACAGCGGCCCATACCTGCCTACAGCTGGCCCAATACCTCCCCTACAGTTTGGCCCAATCCCTTTGCCCTACACCCGGCCCAAAAACCTGCCTAAAAGCGGGCCCTATACCGGGCCTACAGGGGCCCAAATACCTGCCAACAAAGGGCCCTAACCTGCCCAATATAAAAATCCCCCCAAAGTAAGACAAATTTGGGATTTTTGGGGGGAAAAAAGGGAAAGTAAGACTCTGTCTTATTTCCCCCAGGGGAAACACGGTAGCAGATAATTCCTGACAGTGGAGGGATGCTGGACACTTCAGGTTTAAACTGACACTGAGCACAGCACTTCTGACTGAGTAGCTCACTAAAATGATTCCTGATCACCAGTGCTTCCCAAGAAGTAGCAGAGTCCAGTGCACTGAAACAGCAAGTACTTATATCAGGAGCTGTATGGAGGCTGCAGAGAAAGGTTATAATAGTCTCAGACTGAGATTGTGAGGCTGTCAGAGGTGATATTGCAGCATGACTCAGCAGGAAAGTTCTGGTAATGGAGGAATGCTTGGCACTGCAGGTTTACACCATACATGCCAACTCTCCCGTTTTTGGCGGGGGGGGGGGTCCAGCTATTTGGGATCCCCCCCCCCGCCCTCCCGGGGGAGTTGGCATTCCTCCCGCCACCTGCAGGCGGCAGGGGTCCTTTAAATTACCCGGCGCAAGAGTAGCGCTGGCGCGCTACTCTTGCGCCGCCGGGCCACTCCTACAGGCGGGTGAAGCGGCCGCAGCGTCCGCTCACCCGCCCGCGGTCTCACTGTGCGGGGAGGAGGCAGGAGGGATCGCTCCCTCCTCCCTCCTCCCCCTGTATGTCCGGCGTCTGTGCGCGCGGTACACACAGATCAGCGGCGCAAGGGACGTGACGCGCGGCTGCTCTAACTTTCCTGCGTCTCTGAGGAGATCAGGCAGGAGCGTGGTAAGGTGAGTGGATTTTATTATTTTATTTTTATTAGCTTTAGGGGGCTCTACCTGGCTAACAGAGAGGGCAACTACCTGGCAACAATGGGGGCATCACCTGGCAACAATGGGGGCACTTCCTGGCTAACTGATGGTGCACTACCTGGCAACTATTGGGGCACTACCTGGCAACAGAGGGGGCACTACCTGGCAAACAATGGGGGCACTACCTGGCTAACAAAGGGGGCACTACCTGGCTAACAAAGGGGGCACTACCTGGCAACTAAGGGGGCACCTACCTGGCTAACAAAGGGGGGCACCTACCTGGCTACAAATTTGGCTCTACCTGGCTACAGAGGGGGCATCTACTAGGCTACCCGGCGGCATCTACCGGCCTGTAAGGGGCACTACCTGGTTATGGGGGGCTACTACCTGGCTATAAGGGCATCTACCTGGCTTTCTTCCAAAGCCGTTATGCAGTTAGGTGGAGTTGGTGTGGCTTTTTGAAGGGCGTGACATACCGACAAGATGGGCGTGTCCATGTAAATTTTTGCCGCGGCACGCGTAGCACGCCACCCACTAAAATCTCCTGCTTTTTCATTTTCAAAAGTTGGCAACTATGGTTTACACTGAGCACAGCACTGCTGATTGAATAGCTCACTAAAATGTCTCCTGAGCACAGGTGCTTTCCAAGAGGTGGCAGATAAACTTTTATATAAAGCAGGACATGTGCTGTAGTAGCTTTGTAGGCAGTTTTCAGTGAGGCCAGCAGCAGCCCTGGAAAGGGTAGCTGTTACAAACCTACCTTAGTAGATTTGAGAGGTTCCCAGAGTTGATATTTTGATTCAGCTCCAGTGCCATTGAAGATACAGACCCCAGGTTTTCACAGGATAACAAGTCTGATGTACATGTCCTCAGATGGTTGCTTTTTAGTTAGCAGGATGGTTGTAAAGGGTTTATTTGGGCTGCAGAAAGGAGCTGTAGATGGGAGCTCACCAGGCACAGGTCTGCTCACATCCTTGGTCAGGCCACGCCCAACAGAATTGTTTCTAGCGAATACCTGTGAAATGTGGTCTGGTGGAAGAACCGTAAGACAAAATCAACAGTGTTTTTCCGTCAGTCCCAGGGATTTACAACTGCCCAGTAGGACTAGGAATTGATAGTTTTCAACAAACTATCATACAAGTGCGCTATCTACACCAAACTGAGATTCACCAAGCGCAATAAAACTATTCAAAAGTTACATGGATGAGAAATAGCGTTTTTTGCAGCAATGACAAACGAGAACAGTTACTAAAAAATTTCTGTATCCAAATTTATGTACAAGGTGGCTCTTTGAACAAATCTGGGCCGCACCAAAGTGAAATACAGCTATTTAAAAGTTATTCGGATAACAAAAGGTGGTTTTTGCACCAATGAAATACACCAACAGTTACTAGAAAATTTCTTTATCCAAATGTAAGTACAAGGTGGCTCTTCGAACAAAACTGGGTCGCACCAAATTTAAATACTGCTATTTAAAAGTTATACGGATAACAGAAGGTGGTTTTTGCACCAATTAAATACACCAACAGTTACTAGAAAATTTCTTTATCCAAATTTAAGTACAAGGTGGCTCTTTGAACAAAACTGGGCCTCACCACAGTGAAATACAGCTATTTAAAAGTTATACAGATAACAAAAGGTGGTTTTTGCACCAATGAAATACACCAACAGTTACTAGAAAATTTCTTTATCCAAATTTAAGTACAAGGTGGCTCTTTAAACAAAACTGGGCCGCACCAAAGTGAAATACAGCTATTTAAATGTTATACGGATAACAAACGGTGGTTTTTGCACCAATGAACTACACCAACAGTTACTAGAAAATGTCTGTATCCAAATTTAAGTACAAGGTGGCTCTTTGAACAAAACTGGGCCGCACTAAAGTGAAATATAGTTATTTAAAAGTTATATGGATAACAAATGGTGTTTTTTGCACCAATGAAATACACCAACAGTTACTAGAAAATTTCTGTTTCCAAATTTAAGAACAAGGTGGCTCTTTGAACAAAACTGGGCAGCACCAAAATTAAATACAGCTACTTAAAAGTTATACGGATAACAGAAGGTGGTTTTTGCACCAATGAAATACACCAACAGTTACTAGAAAATGTCTGTATCCAAATTTAAGTACAAGGTGGCTCTTTGAACAAAACTGGGCCGCACCAAACTGAAATACAGCTATTTAAAAGTTATACAGATAACAAATGGTGTTTTTTGCACCAATGAAATACACCAACAGTTGCTAGAAAATTTCTGTATCCAAATTTAAGTACAAGGTGGTCTTTTGAACAAAAATGGGCCGCACCAAATTTAAATACAGCTATTTAAAAGTTATACGGATAACAGAAGGTGGTTTTTGCACCAATTAAATACACCAACAGTTACTAGAAAATTTCTTTATCCAAATTTAAGTACACGGTGGCTCTTTGAACAAAACTGGTCCGCACCAAAGTGAAATACAGCTATTTCAAAGTTATACGGATAACAAAAGGTGTTTTTTGCACCAATGAAATACACCAACAGTTACTAGAATATTTCAGTATCCAAATTTAAGTACAAGGTGGCTCTTTAAACAAAACTGGGCCGCACCAAAGTGAAATACAGCTATTTAAAAGTTATACGGATAACAAACGGTGGTTTTTGCACCAATGAAATACACCACAATACTAGAAAATTTCTGTATCCAAATTTAAGTACAAGGTGGCTCTTTGAACAAAACGGGGGCCGCACCAAAGTGAAATACATCTATTTAAAAGTTATACGGATAACAAAGGTGTTTTTGCACCAATGAAATACACCAACAGTTACTAGAAAATGTCTGCATCCAAATTTAAGTACAAAGTGGCTCTTTGAACAAAACTGGGCTGCACCAAAATGAAATACAGCTATTTAAAAGTTATACGGATAACAAAAAGTGCTTTTTGCACCAATGAAATACACCAACAGTTACTAGAAACTTTCTGTATCCAAATGTAAGTACAAGGTGGCTCTTTGAACAAAACTGGGCTGTACCAAAGTGAAATAAAGCTATTTCAAAGTTATACGGATAACAAACGGTGATTTTTGCACCAATGAAATACACCAACAGTTACTAGAAAATGTCTGTATCCAAATTTAAGTACAAGGTGGCTCTTTGAACAAAACTGGGCCGCACCAAAGTGAAATACAGCTATTTAAAAGTTATACGGATAACAGAAGGTGGTTTTTGCACCAATTAAATACACCAACAGTTACTAGAAAATTTCTTTATCCAAATTTAAGTACAAGGTGGCTCTTTGAACAAAACTGGGCCGCACCAAAGTCAAATACAGCTATTTCAAAGTTATACGGATAACAAATGGTGTTTTTTGCACCAATGAAATACACCAACAGTTACTAGAAAATTTCTGTATCCAAATTTAAGTACAAGGTGGCTCTTTGAAAAAAAACTGGGATGCACAACATAAAAGGTACAATGTCACCTCAGGTATGAGGTGTGCTGGCCAAAAAGTGGTAAAAAAAATTCCATTTCAGTGCAGGTTCAAAGCAGAGTCTGGGCTGCACAATATACACCCTCCTTTCCAAAGCCAGCCTGTCTATCTGTCTTTCCGTCCGCCCGCCCCCCCCCCCCCCCTGTGGCTGTACAGCACTAGATGCATCTTTAAAAGTCACTGTCTAACTAACTAAGACGTGTTTCTCTAGTGAGAGACACTGAAACACTGATACTGAACAGGAAACGCTGTTCTATGCAAAACGAGGTCATGTGATTTTTCCAGCCAATGACAACCATACACATCACAGTCATGACGTTGCACACCCAGCTCACCCTGCTCTATGCTCTAAGCTGATTTGCTGGCTGCCAAAATGACAGGAAGGGACAAAAATGGCGCGATAGCAATAGATTATCTGCAGATTGTCACCTAAAATATTGCGTGATCGGAAATTTCCGATCAGCCTAAAAATCGTGCCGATTTCAACTTTGTCGATTTATAATCGCTCATCCCTAATCCTTACAGTACATTCTATAGTTCTTGCTAATAATATCTTCGACCAGGTTCTGTAAAACTCTAGGATTTCTGGGCTCACAACCAAACATTCTTTGGAGCCACAAGACTTATTTAATCTGAAACCCACTTTTTGTTGCGCTTGTGTTGGGCATATAAACTTCATTAACCAACTATTCTTGCTATATGTTTATGTTAATTCATTAGTTATATACTTACCAGTAAAAATAGATGGAAAAGAGGTGGAATTCTCACAAAAGGCTCTTCTACAACACCAGTATTATAAATGATACATGGTAGGTGGGGGGTCCTGTTATGCAGTGTAAGTCTGGGATGCCTTTGGCCCACCAGTGGAGCTGATTATTGAGGACCACCAGTGAAGTTGATTCTTAGGGCCCATCCTACAGCTACTGTATATGACAACATACTGCACAAGACTCCTGCACTCCTCATCTGTTTTCTGACTCTCTTCCTTTTTCCCTGAAAAGCAGTCCCAGTTCTGCCATGTCCGAGGGTCCACCATGCACTGGGGCCCACTGGAGGTTTCTCCAGCTCCGCTGTGGGCCAGTCCAATCCTGCTGTTATAGATTTTACATTGATTCTTAGGAGTTATAAGCTTTGCATTCGAATACAACATTTAGCTAACGTTTCTTTTTCTCACTTTACTTTTATTGTATCATGAATTCTCTTAGTCATAAATTTCTTTAAAGTATATATGATATAGTTACATTAGTAAGCTATAGATTTCATATCATCATAAAAGTATGGCAGTTATTAAATTTCTTGCCTTAATCCATCTTAAAATGCAATTGTTACTTCAGATATTTTTACTCTGATGCAAATATATGACATAGTTTAGAAAGTGGTACAGCATGTATTTGAATCAAAGTTCAGGCCTTGCGAAATTCATAATAAATAAACCATGTCCACTATCAGGGGCGTAGCTAAGGGCTCATGGGCCCAGGTGCGAGAAGTCGGTTTGCCCCCCCCCCCCTCCCCTCCTCTGAATGGAGAAGTTCGGGGCAAGTTTAGGAGGTGGCACCCGGACCTGTTCGGGTTTTTCTAGTTTACCATGTGATATAAATTTTTCTTTCCCCAATCTCTCTTTGGTACTTTCAGAAATGATCACTGGAGCAATATACCATAGCACTTGTGCACTGCAGTATATTGTCATTCTAGTGATCTATTACACTCTCCTGCTGGTTACAGTTAGGCCCTTCAGTGGAGTGGGCCGTACATCCTGCAGATGTTTCTATGACTGTAAAAAGTTGGACAGAAAATTCTGCAGGAGGCAAAGCAGATAGGAAAGAAAAGCATTAAAAAAAAACAAATGATGTCCCCCCCTCACCTGACTAAAATGTAATGTAAACAGTGTGCTCCCCTTACCTGCTCCTGGGAGATGGATGCAGGGATGGCCTCCGGGACATCTTTCCTCTAGTATGGTAATCACATGAACGTCGCCTCCAGGGACACCAATAGTGTCCCAGTGTCACCCAACTGCGCCTGGACCAGGTGCCAGCGCAGGAAGAAGAGACAGCCAGTCAGGAGCACAGACACGTCATATCTATCTATGTATCGTATATCCAGCTCATATCTATCTCAATCTTTTAGCTTCATCTATCTATATCTCATATCTATTTCATATATATCTACCTATATATCTCTTATCTATCTACTATGTATTTCTCTATATCATCTGTCATCTATCATACCTTTCTATCTTATATATGTCTCTCATATCAATCTATTTCAAATATTTTTATCTATCAACCTCTCTCACATCCACCTCTCTCATATACATCTATGGTAACATTCATCTATCTATCTATCTATCTATCTATCTATCTATCTATCTATCTATCTATCTATCTATCTCCTATCTATCTATCTATCTATCTATCTCATATCTATGCATCTCCTATCTATCTCCTATCTATCTATCTATCTATCTATCTATCCCATATCTATCTATCTCCTATCTATCTATCTCATATCTATCTATATCTATCTATCTATCTATCTATCTATCTATCTATCTATCTATCTATCTATCTATCTATCTATCTATCCCATATCTATCTCATATCTATCTATCTCCTATCTATCTATCTATCTATCTATCTATCTATCTATCTATCTATCTCCTATCTATCTATCTATCTATCTATCTATCTATCTATCTATCTATCTCATATCTATCTATCTATCTATCTATCTCCTATCTATCTATCTATCTCATATCTATCTATATCTATCTATCTATCTCATATCTATCTCCTATCTATCTATCTATCTATCTATCTCATATCTATCTATCTATCCCATATCTATCTCATATCTATGCATCTCCTATCTATCTATCTATCTATCTATCTATCTATCTATCTATCTATCTATCTATCTATCTCCTATCTATCTATCTATCTATCTATCTCATATCTATCTATCTATCTATCTATCTATCTATCTCCTATCTATCTATCTCATATCTATCTATCTCATATCTATCTCATATCTATCTATCTCTATCTATCTCATATCTATCTATCTCTCATATTTATCTATCTATTTATCTATCTATTTATGCCTCTATCTATCTATCTATCTATCTATCTATCTATCTCATATCTATCTATCTCTATCTATCTCATATCTATCTATCTCTCATATTTATCTATCTATTTATCTATCTATCTATTTATGCCTTTATCTATCTATCTATCTATCTATCTATCTATCTATCTCCTATCTATCTATCTATCTATCTATCTATCTCATATCTATCTATCTATCTCCTATCTATCTATCTCCTATCTATCTATCTATCTATCTATCTATCTCATATCTATCTCATATCTATCTCATATCTATCTCATATCTATCTATCTCTCATATTTATCTATCTATCTATTCATGCCTTTATCTATCTATCTATCTCCTATCTATCTATCTATCTATCTATCTATCTATCTATCTATCTATCTATCTATCTATCTATCTATCTCATATCTATCTCCTATCTATCTATCTATCTATCTATCCCATATCTATCTCATATCTATGCATCTCCTATCTATCTATCTATCTATCTCATATCTATCTATCTATCTAGATATAGGGAAGAAAAAGGAGAAAGCGCACAATCGTGAAATACGTTTACACTGTGGGTGTTTTAGTAAAAAAATTTAGTTGTCTCACCTCAAAATTTTGGCAGATAAATGGGCAAAACTCTCAAAACATTAAAATATCCTTAGAACCTCCTCTTCGGGCCCGGGTCCCGGGTTGCCCGTGTGCATTTATGCCACGGTAAAAATAAAATAAAACAAAAATAGGGAATTTTTCGCGATCTTTGGGGAAAATGCCTAAAAACACTATCCTTTTTTGGGTTTTTTTTTAAAAAAAAATAAAAACTCTCATAAAACAATGTACAAAACTTGTTCTTCTGAGAAGCGGGGTAGCCCCAGAAATGCTCAATCTTTGTACATTTTTTTTTTAAAATTTTTCCTTTTATAAAAAAAATAAACACCCCGAAAAGGTCATGTTTTTTTTCGCATTTTCCTCAAAGAGGGTGAAATTCCTATTTGCTTTTTTTTTCTATCTATTTTTCAACTATCTATTATCTATTATCATCTATCTATCTACCCCTATCTATCTATCTATCTATCATCCCTATCTTTTCACCATTCTATCAATCTACTCCCATCTATCTATCAATCTACATTATCTATCTTTTATCTATCTATCTAACTATCCCATAAATACTATCTATCTTATATCCCACTTTACTATCTACTATCTATCATCTATCTATTTTCCCAATCTTCTCATATTTATGCATCCCATCTTTTTACTCCTATCTATCTATCTTTTCTATCTATCCCATATCTATCTATCTCCCATCTATCTATCTCATATCATCTAACTATTATCCCTCATTCTTATTATCTTCCATATTCCCTATCTACTATCTATCACTATCTATCTATTAATTTTTCATCTACTATCTCCATCATCTATCTATCTACTACTATCTATATCTATCTACTTCTACTTCTTCTATCATTTTTATCTACTATTTTACCTATCTATCTACTTACTATTCTTATCATATACTATCTATCATCTCCTATCTACTTCTATCTATTTAACTATCATTTTACTATCTATCTATCTATCTTTCTATCTCAATTATTCCTATCATATACTACCCATCTATCTATCTATCACTATCTATCTCCTACATCTATCTATCTACTTTTATCTTCACATCTACTATCATTATTACTATTATCCCATAAAATATTCATATCTAGCATCTCCTACATCTATTCCATTATCTATTTTCTACTATCATCTACTCATATCTATCTATCTTCTATCTATCTCCTACATCATCTCAATTTTATCTATATCTATCCCTCTATCTATCTACATCAACTTCATTACTATCACTATCTACTTTATCTACTCCTATTTAAAACTATCCATTTATCTTCATCTATCAAACATCTACTATCTACTACCCCTACTATCCATATCATGCATCTCCTACTAAAAATATCATCTACTTCTATTAACTTCTATCTAGCAACTATCTATCTTCTATCTCCTATCTATCTTCTTTTACTATCTATTATCTATCCACTCTATCTATTATACTATCTATCTCTTCTATTTAATCTATCTTCTATCTATCTATCATCATCTATCTCATATCATCTATTTTTTATTTTTATCTTCTATCTACTACATCTATTCATTCAATCTATCTCTATATTTACATTAAATTTTTTCCTTTTTTCTACTATCTTTTTCCTATTTCTATCTACTTTTTCAATCTATCTATCTACTACAAAACTAAATAAAAGGGTGTGCCATCTAAAAAACTTGAAAAAACCCAAAAAAGGTGCACACTGAAAAGGGAAAGAAATCTAACACAAATACAGTCACACTAAAATTAATGAAACCAAGGTTATAAATATTGGAATGCTTACGCTAAGGAAAATATAAAACCTGGGGCTCTTTTTCAGTATTTATTTTAAATTGTATTAAGCCACCTCCCCAAAAAGTCAAGGGATCCCAGACAGGGGGTTCCCCACACTGAACTTTTACCTCCTAAGCGTCAATCCGACTGCAATTGATAGATAGATAGATAATAGATAATAGATAATAATAGATGATAGATAATAAAATAGATGATAATGGGTAATAAGATAGTATGAGATAGATAGGAGATAGATAGAAATAAAAGCAAAAATACGGAATTTCAGCGCTCTTTGAGGAAAATGCGATAAAAAACAGCAATTCTATATTCACCACAGGTGAATTGAAAGGTTCAGTGACTTTATAACCTTAAGTGTGTTTGCCTAGATGTACAACACGACTGTTGTGGATGGTTAATTTCAGCTTCTCCACCTGTTTGGGTGTAATAATGAAGGTGTTGTTGCACTCCATAGACTTTAATGGTCATCGCGCATAATCGATGCTCACTATCGAAAAACCTTATCGATAGCGGCCGACTATTGACTATCGCTCGATCTCGATAGCCAACGCAATCGCTCAACACTAGTGCTCACCTCTGAAAGTTGTGCAGATAAATGAGGCACAACTCTCAAACACGTATAATATCTCCTTGTAAACCCCTCGTCTCAGGGAGCCAGTAGTATCCGTGTTTCCCGTGTGCAGTGTATGCTCACGGTAAAAATTAGAAATAAAAGCAAAAAAAACGGAATTTCAGCGCTCTTTGAGGGAAAAAGCGATAAAAAACACTGACCCTTTTCTGGGTTTTTTTTTTTTAAAAAAGGAAAAAACCTCATAAAAACAATGTACAAAGGACTTGTTACTTTGATAACGGGGGTAGCCCGAAAACCTCAAGTCCTTGTACATTGTTTTTTAATTTAAATTTTCCTTTTTTTAAAAAAAAAAAACACCCTGAAAAGGACAGTGTTTTTTATGCATTTTCCCAAAACCTATATTCCGTATTTTTGTTTTTTATTTCAAATCACTATCTACTATCTATCTCAATCTATCTTTTTACTTTTTCTATCAATCTATCTATATCTATCCCCTAACTACTATCTATTTTTCTATCAAACTACTTTATCTACAACTATCTATTATCTATCTTAACCCATATCATCCATTTTATCCCCTATCAAATTATTACTACTATCTCCTATCATCTAATCTAATCTATCTATCTTTATCTATCTATCTATCTCATATCAATCTATCTTTTCCCAAAACTTTCATTTATCTATCTTCTATCTATCTATCTATCTATCTATCTATCTATCTATTATCTCATATCATCATATCATACATCTCATTCTACCCTTTCTATCATTATCTTTTCTATCTCATATAATCTATCTATTCTATCTATCTATCTAATTTATCTATCTATCTATTTATCATCATCTATCAACCACCCTTTATTATCTACACTATCCATACTATCTACTATTTTCCCCTGCCTTTATCTATCTATCTATCTATTCTATTCTATCTATCTTTATTCTATCCAAAATCCTATCTATCTATCTACTATCTATCTCTATCTTCTACTATTATCATCTACTCATATCTATATCTATCTCATTTCTATCTACATCTATCTCTTTCCCTTTCTATTATATATTCTATAAATTCATTCAAAATCTTCTTTTTAACCAAACCATTACATTATTTGATATTACCTTTTAATCACCTCATCTGTATAAAAAAATTTTGCTTGAAATTTTAAATAATCGGGTCCCCCCCTATGTAACCACAATATACCTCTTTTAGCAAACCCCCTTAAAACAAAAATTAATACACACATACAATTCTATATACACACACACACACCTTTAAAAAACACAGCGTAAACCCCTGCCACACATACTAAATACAAAAATACATACACTAATACTTACACATACAAAACATTCGACAAAAATAACAAAATTAAAAACACACCATACCCATACAAAGTATACAAAACTTTTTTTAAAACCCTTTAAACAGAATACCCCAAAAAGATACAATTTAATACACACCCATTCATATAACACAGTATATAACACACCCTACACTTTATAAATCCACAGATATAAAAATAATATACACATACACCATATAACAGTATATACCAACCCATTTACACACACACCACACACACATAACATATTATCACCCCCAGAAATAACACACACGAATATACTCCACCCTATACAACTCATCATACTATCTACCACCCCATTTCACACACCACCCCACAGTAATACTCACACCGTAAAACACCACAGTATATACAAACACCCTATATACATCATACATCATTTTTAAACTCACACCCTTTTACACACACAACACACAGTATATACTCACACCCATATACACACACTACACACGTTAAATACTCACACCCCGGGAATACACACAAACATATTACCACACCCCTTATACATCAACATACAGAAATATACTCACACCCATAACACACCATACACACAAATATACCACACCCATATCCACAATACCACATAATACCACACCCATATACACACACTACAACAGTAAAATACCCACACCCATATATACACAAAAATATACCACACCCGTAAAAACACACATTATATTTAAACCCCCATATACACACACAAACATACATATTACCCCCACCCATATACACACCATTATATCTCACACCCCATAAAACACACTACATACGTAAACCCCCCCAGTAAAACCACACACACACCCTAACACATATCCCTACACATATAATTACATACTTTTACTTTGCACCCCACAGGGAAAAACAACACCCCGGGCATTTTTGCTGTCCCCGAACCTACTCCTCTGTAGCTCTACTTCTTGTTCCCCCCCTCTCCCTCCTCTTCCCAGGACCGGGGGCTCTCCTTCCTCTCACACACCAGGATCATCATTTTTCCTCGACCTCCCACTCATCAAACATGCTGTCCCTTTCGCCTGCATTTCGCGCTTCCTTTTAACGTAGGCGGGTCCTGGACCAAACATATGTCAGCAGCTAGAGGAGGGGGGGGGGGGGCGCGGGGGGCCCCTAACTCAGGCCGGGCAAAAAGTGCCCCCCTGCGACC
>JAODAL010045007.1:0-32330 GCA_025379985.1 Phyllomedusa bahiana | reverse complement strand
GTTTTTTTTTTTTTTTTAAAATCCCCCTCCCCGGAAAGAGTGGAAAGGGAGTCGGCAGTAATGTTGCGTTGACGTCACTGATCATTTTGCCCTTCCTTTGATCCATCAGTGTCCATTTTCAATCGGTCAATAATCCATCGGTATTGCTAAAGCCAAAAAGAAACAGGAGTTGATCCAAAACAGAGATGACAAGTAAATGGAATATGTTGCATGTCTTCAGTGTTTTGTATCCACTGCTGCTTTTGGCTACTTAATCATCAGACAATCCTGATGCAAACAAAGGACCATGTCATACTGGCCTTACGGCTTCTCCACTATCAATCGGTCAATAATCCATCAGTAGTGCTAAAGCCAAAAAGAAACAGGAGTTGATCCAAAACAGCGATGACAAGTAAATGGAATATTTGCATGTCTTCAATGTTTTGTATCCACTCCTGCTTTTGGCAACCTAATCGTCAGACAATCCTGATGCAAACAAAGGACCATGTCATACTGGCCTTATGGCTTCCCGGAAGACACAATCGGTTATGTTTGTCCTTTTCATTCCTTCTGAAAGATTAAAAGAAAGGAAAAATCAAACATAGTGGCAACATCATAGAGTGGTGGAGGGTGAAAACAGCATTAAGAAAACACAGGGTGGTCAAGTGAGAAAGTGGTCAGTTGGCAGCAGCATGAGTAGGCCACAGAGTGGCACAATGACAGATTGTGGAGGTGGCATCAGCATGAGAAGGCCACAGATTGGCACAATTAAACAGCATGGAGGTGGCGGCAGCAACAGCAGCAGCAACATCAGGCCAGAGAGTGGCACAATGACATAATTTTGAGGTGGTGACATAATGAGGAGGTGACGGCAGCAGCATCAAGCCAGAGAGTGACATGGTGACATAGCCTGGAGGTGACAGCAGCAGCATGAGGAGACCTGAGTGGTGAGGTGGCAGCAGTATCCGAATGCTACATAAAGGACTATTTAAGAGTTTAGAAGTGGGTTTCAATATCATTCACTTGTAAAGATGGTAGGTGGTAGAAAGAGCAGCTGGCAGCAGATGTGTATCATCAGGTGGGTGGCAGCATCAGAATGGTAGCTGAGGCAGGTAGCCAGAAGAATCCAGACTCATTTGTCAAAGTTTGGGTGAGGCGGCATGGTTGATCTAATCTGATGCATAAGGCATTGGTGTGTGGAAATCCTGGCTGATCCACGCCTGATTTATCTTGACAAAGGTGAATCTCTCCACATTTCAGGTGGACAAGCTAATTCTCCTTGGGGTAACGATGGCTGCCGCCACACTGAACACCCACTCTGATGCCACACTGCTGGCTGGGCAGCACAGCTTCTCCAGGGCAAACTTGGCAAGTTACGGCCACAAATCCAGTTTGGCTGCCCAGTAGTCCAGTGGATCTTTAATTTGGGGTGTCAGGGTGCTGTCCAAGTAGGCCACCATCTGCTGGTTCAGAGTCTGCTCCAGGCGCTGCTGCTGGTGAGTACCTTCCTCACCAGGTGGGTGAAGAAAGCTGCTCATCAACGACTTCAGGCTCAGGTTGCTGCTGATGGAGCTGATACTGCTCCTCCCTGCTACCCCCCACAGCAGCTGTGGCACTGGTAAGTGTGCGCTGAGGAAGCCCTGCGAGAGGATGGATGACTACATAGGATGTCTGTGTAGTACTTGAGTTTGTCCTCCCTCTCAGCAGGTGAAAAAAGGTTCCCATTTTGGACTGGTAGTGAGGTTCCAAGAGGGTGGAGAGCCAGAAGTCATCCCTCTGCTGGATGGTGACTATTCGGCTGTTACTACCCAGGCAAATCAGCATGCATGGGCCTCTGCGCAAATAGTTACTTTTTTCACTTATAAGGTGAAACACCTTTGAAATACAGCTTGTGTATTTGTCATATACACACATTTCCATTACTGGCAGGTTATTATTTTGGGATATTGTTCTCTATGCCAAAGAGTTACTTTTTTCACTTATTGTGGTGAATTACCACAATAATAACCTTCTTGTAATGGAGATGTGTGTATGTGAGAAATAAACACACTGTATTTCAAAGATAGTTCACCACAATAAGTGAAAAAAGTAACAGGGAGCAATATCACAAAATAAAAAACGCTGGTTCAGGAACATGTGTGTATATGACACACACACTTTATAGTTGAAAGGTATTTCACCCGAGTAACTAAAATCACCCTAGTAGTCTAAAATTGGAAATATTTCGCACAGAGTGCAATCTAGTGCTGCTGCAAAGAGATCTGTGTATATAAGAGACACAGTGGCAAGTGGCAGAATGTAAAATGGCTGGCCTATTTATAGGGCTCTGACAACACAGAAGCTGGCTGGCTGCTGATTGTCTGCATGTCGGCATGTCATTCCATTGAGGGCGTTCCTTTCTTTCGCCCATATTTCCCTTGCCCCATGTCATGACATGTGCTTGCTACCATTTCAGAAAAAAAGGTGATTCGTTACCACGAATCACCTGGAAATTTGGCTTTGTTTAGAATCAAATTTTTCCTGAAATTCGAAACGAATTCCACTTAATCAGATTCAATTTGCTCGTGCCTGCCTACGATGATAATACAATGACTGCTGAAAAGTAATATTTATTGTAGAAAGCAGAGTACTACAATTTGGTTCCACCTATATGGAGTTTAGATATCAGAGATAAAGTGGAGCTCCATAGAAGTCTGTAAGTGATCTATTTAAGGTTCATACAACTTGAAAGTTGGACTGAGCAGTAAAATGGCCATGTGGAAAACGCCTAATTTTCCTTTAAACAGAATTAATCCCTTTATTTTTTCCTTATTTTGTAGCTATTTTAAATTGTATTAAACTACTTGCTTTTGTAGTGCTTTTTATTTTATCTTCACGTGGAATATCTTTCCTTGAATAGAGCAATCACTCATAGTGGGCAGCTTTATCTAATGTTCCATATTTTTCTTCTGATAACCTTCACCTACTTCTTTTAAAGTAGTCGTCTGACTTTTAATGGGCAGCCACTGTGCAGTTTATCTTCACAAATTTCCCTTTTGAAGAAAGTGTTTTGTATTTATAGAGAGATATCATTGACTTGTCCAGTGGAAACAAGAAAAAGCTTATTTGGCTGAGACACAGGACTTTTATAATGCGCCTCTAGAATTTAGGCAACTTGTCAGCGTTTTAAAAGGAAATCCCACATAAAACAAAATTAAGTCATAACACAAGTTTCCAGGACTAGCTGCGGTCATTTATTTTGAACTGTATTATTTTTTTCTGTTTATATTATTTCTAAATTTCTTTTGATTGTGGTCATGATTTTGTATACACTGTATTATTCAACTGTTAAATTATGAGGACGCTACATGAATAAAAGTAATAAAACTTCATTAGCTGCAAAAAATGTTTTCGTTCCTTAGTATAACTTGTTCTTTTGTGTAAATTGTTATTTTGCCTGGAATTCTGCTTCCTAACTTTACAAATGCCGTTATTGCAAATACATGTTTTGTTAAACCCTGCCACCACCCGCTTACAGGGCTTACTACAATTCTTAACTCTGCAATGGCATAAATCAGACTTACATTTATCAATAATAAAATGAATGGAAATATTATGTATCAAGGACGAAACAATAAGCAAAAAATATATATTAAACACAATGAAATCAAACAGGAGTACTCTAAAAAAAAAAAAGAGAGAGCAGGCAGGCAAAACTAAATCCATGGCTAAAAAGTTTTATATGAGATTTTAGGAAGGTTCCCTTTTAAATTACATCAATTAAATGTCTGGACTGAAGAAAATACTCAGAGCTATGGTTTCCAAATGATCTGTTTACATATATAATGTCATTAATAAGGTCAGACCCCTATAGATTATATAATTTCTATTTTTTTGGATCTTTGGTTAACTGTGGGTAATTAAATTAAAAAAATGAAGTAAACATGGTTAGACCTTAAAAAAATGAGTATTCTCTTCCTACTTGTTTTTGAGGGATACTATCAGTTGCAAGAATATGCACTTTCCGTGGACAATGCCACCAGGACAATGCATCTAGTCGCTGTTAGGTAGATATTTTCATAAAAGTGGCAGGTAATTTGGCATTGACAAATCTGTTTTAAATGTAACCTGTCATGTTAAACATGCAGTCTAATCAGCAGGCAACAGGTTACACAGCAGTAACATCTAAGCACATTGATATTTTATTTTATGGAAAAGGATTCAGAAGAAGTTGTAATGTATTAATTATTTAAATGTCTGCTCATTCTGGGTTAAGGGGTCCAGTAGTCAATAAAGACCATAAAGAGAGCTGTAAATCACTGAGTTGGGTGACACACTGGACACCAAAATCAAGAATGAACAGAAGTTCAACATTTACATTCAAACTTTCTGCAGTTTGGCTATACATATAGGGGAAACACCTTTAGTTTGGTATTATTATGCATGTGCAGTGGAAAACTTATCAGTGTTATACCATTTTCTAATCTTTTCTCAACCATCTTAAAATATCTGACTTTATTGAATAGAGTTTGTAGCTGCACAAAAATAATCTGAGACAGCTTAAAAGGTAGAGATGATTGCAATCGTATCTGCCTTGTTAATCACTGCATACAAGGTGCTCAATGAGTAGAGTTTAGCAGAAAATCACATATCCAATATTATATGCCTCATGGATTGGAAACCCTGAGCAAAACGTTACCACTAAGAACTACCAGGATAGAACATAACCTTTAATGATATACTAAAAAACAAACTGACCTAAATCCCCTTTACCAAAACATACCCTACCTATATGGGACAGTTGCCCCAAAAAGGGTGGCCACACCACTTCTTTTTCCATGTAGCAAGCCCTACTTAACTCTTACAGTTGGGCTAATCAGAAGTTAGAATGACTCAATTAACACACCAAAAATAATATCTAGAGGAGAGAATGACAAGATAAAAATAGGAAACTACCATTCCAAAATACTTACTGATACAAACAGACTATTGCAGATACAGGTCATGGATAACCTCCCATCCAACGCATTTCGCATTTCAGGATCATCAGGGAGAAAAGTATAAAATAGTATTCAATCTAAATGGAGTAATAGAATAACTTTACTATGTGATTATAGATAAAAATAGGCAGAGAAAAATAGCCAGAAACAGATTATGTTTATCCTCTTTGTGGCTTACTTTTTATGTGACGATACAGTTTAGCATGCAGTGGTAATGCTTCTTGCTTCCCTCCCAGTGATCAAGGGATCAGACCAGCTCTGCAATATATCCTAGGAAGGTGCATATATTGCTAACATGTCAAACCCAGTTACCAGGTAAATTAGCAAAATAAAAATGTATTTTTAAAATGCTCGCCAAAGGTCTTCTATCAATTTAAGAGAGCACAATATGTATATAATAAATTAAAGACACAGACAAAACAAAAAATAAATAATAGTGTCCTCATAAGCCTGAGCCAACTTGTACTTCCTCTTCAAACAGTCCAAAATTATGAAAAGGAACATAATGGGAAGGTTGACATATTTAAAATATATTTAGTGGCACTTTCTGTTAAAATTTTCTGTAGTAAAACAACCAAAAAAAACTGATAAAAATAAAATCAAATTTAAAGATGACATAAAATAAAGCTAGAGGAAAATGGCCAAATCTTGTACTGGTTAATTTGTTCATTTTTGTTGATTATTTTATTTCATTTAGCAGGGAGGTACTTGTTATGATCTATACATGGAATTACCAAGGTTTGAGTTTACCAATACTAGAAATAAGCCATTAAAATCCTTCAGATTAGGGTTCGAAACATGTCTGCTCTGTCAAAGAAGACCAACACTTAGTAGAAGGAAGATGTTTATGATGAATGCATCTCACAAGGCTGCTTGACAAAACATTATGAAATAAATACTGTGATTCATTCCACATTAGTTAGTGTTTTGCGAGGCTTTAAAGGAAAACTGTTTAGTGCATACCTTTTTTTGTATAAGTGTCTAAAAAAATGATGATACTTGTTATGACCAGCCATAGTGACATGGTTCTAAAGTGAACTATTTCTTACCTTGGTTTGGAGATGGATAGACTGTTATTGCTGTGCTATGAGATAATCAGATGTCTCCTTCTCGTGTATGCACTTGCCATGCCCCTCACTGCTTTACTAAAACATTGACTGCTTCATGTATTAATGGAATAACTCCAGGTATATGACATTGCTGGATTTGAAAACATAGATGAAGGCTGCCTGCCAACAAAAGCAATTTTCTTCTTCATTTTTGTTGCCAACAAAAGGACATGGGTTTTGTTAGCCACGAACGTAGTACTGGTGTAAAACATAACACCTGGCGTTGTTTTCAGATGATGACTATGTTCTGTTGCATGCACAAATACTGTCTTTGTTACCCTGCTTTATTGAGCTGAAGACTACTAAGCTGGTACACCAGTCTTTAGTAAATAATGTGCAGTTGCTTCACCCCACTGTATGTGTTCTATTTACTGTCTTACACTAGCCAAATCTTTTTCTTTGGTGACTGAAAAGGTTCTAAATATTTACATAGGTCTTGTAGGCAGGTAAAGAGGAGCTAAAGATTTCTGAAGGGTGAGGATGATACCACTTTATTAGAAAGTCCCATACCTTCACATGTACTATTTATTTATGAAAAAAAAAATATATAAAATCGATAGGCTCATTTTAATAGTTACTGCTAAGATTCCATTAATTATTAAATTTGAAGGGTTTTTCCAACTTCAAGTAACATAAAAAAAAACTTTAATTATTGGATTTCTAAGCAATTCTTCATATTATTTAGCAATTTAAGTTAATATGTTCTCTTCATAAGGTGACCTGTCATCAAACTGACAAACTGCATTGGATAAGTTTATCACTTTGGAAAGAAATATGAAAGTTTAAAATTTTTACATTGGTAAATTGGTGATTATTTTAAATTTGCAAAATCCTGAACCCTTAACATAGAATTTATTTTACTGGGGAAAAATAATATCTCTTGTCGTTCATAGTTCATTTGCCAATTTGCAGTTCAGTAACAGAGGCTTTTACCATTTCAAGACACCTTGTAAGACAGCTGGTTCATGTATCTTCTTCCTGTGCTATTCCAATGACCTTAGCTTGTTGTACTTTTTACATGAAATTTATTACAAATGTCAAGAGAAAAGAAAAGAGAAAAAAATAACCATTGGTCTCCTCACCACTAGAAAACAACATGGTCAACCTGTTCAAATATTATGCAGCTAATTTTTAATCATTTTTAGCAAGAATCCAGAGTACAAGGAATATCCCATTTACATAATGTTTAATCTACACAAAGTGTGATCACATCAAAGAAAATTATATGCAAAATATATAGCCAATGGTAAGTGTATATACATTCCAAAATTTCAATGCATTCTATTTTAGTAAGGAACTGTATATATATTTCTCGGTAACATAATTATTCTTACATCAAAACATTTGTGCCTACTGTTTAAAAGGTTACTATGACATTCATAAATGCACAAAAATGTAATTTTGCTGACTATAGCAGGTGTTGCTTGTTTCTATTTAATGCTAATTACTATTATTACTATTTCAAAGAACTAAATCATTGTTTCTCAAAGTAAGTCTATGTTCTTTCTGCTAAGAAGTATCTGTCACTGAAATGTTTATTTTCTATGTTTTTGCACCAGTCATGATGAATAACATAATCATTTTTTCTGCACTATGAAAAGATTGTTTTATACTAATTTACACTGTAATTGTCATGTGTATATTATAAGGCTCCATTTACATATCATTTTGCCATAAGATTCTTTTGGGGTTCATTAAACTGCTCATGAATATTCATTAAGAATTTCACTATTTTAGAATATGTAGTTTAGCAACTTTCTGCAAGCTGTGACCACATTTCCACTGTTTTCACAAGTGTAATTAGTGTCGGACTGGCCCACCGGAGGATCTGTGGATCCTCAGGTGGGTCCCGGGTCCAACATAGGGGGGCCCACCGCAGCCCCGTAGCGCTGAGGGCCTGCCGTGGCCCCATGGTACTAAGTTGGGCAATGGCACAATAATATACCCCATTGCACAACTGCCTCTCCTCTCCGCTGCCAGAGGAGTGTCTTGGCACTGGCGTCGTGATGACATCATGCCGCAAGTGTCAGACAGAAGAGGAACATGCTCGTCTGGGAAAGCAAGTAAGGTTAGTATTATTGTTATTAATTTTTAATGGCGGTTACCTACCTAAGGGAACCTATATCTATATACCTGCCTGCCTGAGGGGGCATATATCTATATACCTGCCTGACTGAGGGGACCTATATCTATATAGCTGCCTGACTGAGGGGACTTAGATCTATATACCTGCCTGCCTGAGGTGACATATATCTATATACCTGCCTGACTGATGGACCTATATCTACATACCGGCCTGACTGAGGGGACCTATATCTATATACCTGCCTGCCTGAGGGGACCTAGATCTATATACCTGCCTGCCTGAGGGAACATATATCTAAATACCTGCCTGACTTTGGGAACATACCTATATACCTGCCTGATTGAGGGGACATATCTATATACCTACCTAACTGAGGGGACCTATATATACCTATCTAACTGAGGGTACCTATATGTATATACCTGCCTGCCTGAGGGGACATATATATTATATATATATATATACCTCCCTGAGGGGACATATATCTATATACCTGCCTGCCTGAGGAGACACACACATATATATATTGTAGCAGAGTGTCACAGGGTTCTGCCACTAGGTGGCGTACAGCAGGAGATCTGCTGCTGACGTCCCCACCAAAATTTCCTGGTTTGGTGGGGGAAGGCAACCACTTAGCGTCAGTAACTGTAGGTTACTGACATTGGTAACTAGTATGGCTGCTATGCGGCTTGTGATGGGTTGCCTTTCCCGGGACGGTCACAGTGTTGGGTGGGAGGCCGTCCCCACATTCCAGGCCAGGTTCGGTTCCAGTTCCGGGTTTTACCAGGCCTATAAAAAGCCTGTCTCTCCAGGTGATCAGGGGGGCGTGGTTGCTTCTTGGCAGTGGAGCAGCAGAGGAGCTGCTGAAGAGAGGAAGGCTCTTCTTACCCCCTAGGCTTGAGGATACCTGGACCAGTGGCAACTGGTCAAAGTGGATATTTGTGGGGCTGGACGCCAGGTCCAGGCCACGGGTAGCGACGGATGCTATTTGTTTAGTAGTGGCCCCGACGGCTAAGGGTTTTGATTTGTTTGGTTTTGTATATGTCTCCTATACTGAATAAAACTGGTTTGAGGCCAGTTAAACAGAAGTCTGGTGTCTGTGTGCCAATACTGTTCTACCAAGGACGGCGATCCGAGAGATAAATACCCCCAGGACGGTCCAAGATGGCGTTCGAACGCAAGTGAGGCGTTACAATATATATATATATATATATATATATATATATTATATTATATTATTATTAACCTGCCTGACCTAAGGGGGACCTATATCTATATACCTGCCTGGGGGACCTAGAATCTATATACCTGCCTGCCTGAGCCGGACCTAGATTCTAATTTACCTCACTCTGCCTATGAGGGCGAAACAATATATATAGTAATACCTGCCTAGAACTTTTGGCGCACATGATCTAACTATACCTGCCGCTGACTGCCAGGGACATATTTATATAACCTACCTAAACTGTGGGGACCTATATCGTATATACCTGCTATGCTCTGAGGGGACCTGATATGTATAGCCTCCTGCAGGGACTATATTATATACCTGATTCTGCCCTGAAGTGGGACCTATATGTTATTTACCTGTGTGCCTGTAGGGGAGCCTATTTTAGTATACTCCCATGATATGAGGACCTTATATCTATATACTAGCTGAGGGGACCATAATTATATACTAGCCTCACTTGAGGAGACACACCAGCACACACACACACTCATATAGTATAACATAGTATATGTATTATATATTTATATTTATATATATATATATAATAGTATAATAGTATGATATATCTATAGTATTATATTATATAATATATATATACCTGCCCTGGAGGGGACATAACTAATATGCCCGACTAGCTAACTAAGGTGAGCGGCTACTTATATATACCTGCCCTGAGGGGAAGCCTATATATACACCTGCTGTAACTGAGGGCGACCTATATCTAGTATACCTGCTTGCCTAGGTGTAACTATATGTTATACCTGAATGCTGAGCGGGACTATGATCTAATTTACCTGCCTGAGGCGGCTGTATCTATATACCTGCCTCGCCTGACCGTGGAATGTTATCTATGTAACAGCGCTGACCCCGACCCCCCCCCCCCCCCCCCCCCCCCCCCCCCCCCCCCCCCCAGTACCAACTGCTCCAAGCAAGCCCCTGTTCTTTCACGCCCGAGGCGGACCTTATATCTATATACCTGCTCTGCACTGAGGGGACCTATATATAGTGCCTCGTCTGAGAACATATCATCTAAGGTATATCTGCCTGCCTGAGGGAAACATATCTAGGTTATACCTGCTAACTGAGGGGACAAGTATATATATACTTGCGATAACTGATGAGAGACCTATATACACCTGCCTGCACGGGCGACTATAGGACATACACTGCTCTAACCGATGCGGACATTATACATTCTGCAAATAAACTGAGGAGACCTATATAGCCTCTTCCTTTATCTGAGGATCGGACCTATACACCTACCTAACTAAGGTAGCTTATATACCTGATAATCCCCCCCCCCCCATGTAGAGATGGGCGAATTGATTCTAACGAAAGTGAGATTCGTCTTAGAATTCAGGAAACTTCGGTTCGACCGAAGTCGAACTGTTGGGGTACTTCGGGTGACACGAAGTGTGCTTTTGATGATAAAATGGCCTGCTGATGCACCATGAGCGCTACGAATGGCTCAAAGCACTCTGCACCGAGAAGAAGGGCATAGCCTGCATGAACATGTGCAGAGATGAAGCCAATCAGAGACCGGCGGAGATTTCGTGTGACGTAACACGCACTATTTAAGATGCCGGCGAGCATGCACCGCGCCTGGGAGCTCACACTTATCTCTCTCACTGTACTGATAGGGAAGGTTGCTGCTGCGTGGTGTAGCGTGTCTGAAGAACTGATTTTTATACAGCGATTTTCTGTGGTTTAGTTAAGGGTGTCTCAGCTTGTCTCAGATGACTATTCAGAATATACTATGCTATTTCTGATTTTTTGGGTATGGATCTGAAATTCAGTGTGCGTCCACTGCCAGCGTGCATATACAATCAATATCAAGTGGGATCAAAGCCAGTTCTGTTGTATTCATTTAAAGAAACAGCGTTTTCAATACAACAACCAAAAAAATTTTTTCATCATAATACACAATCTCACTATAACCTCTTTGAAAAAAAACTCATAATAATTTATTTTTTATTTTTTTTTTAAAAATTTCTATTGTGTGTGGTTCTGTTGGCCCCCCCCCCCCCCCCCCCAATTTTGTGTGCCAATGTGTAGTGTGGGGTGTGGGGGGGATGGGTGTGCTGAACAAAATAAACCGTCTTTTTCAACTGCCAAAGTATATATATCATATTTTTGGTAGGTCACTAATTCACAAGCAAAGCAAATTACAACTGTATCTTATGTTGCACTCTTGTCGGCCGTAGAAAACACGCCAATTGCTAACACGCTACATAGTCTTGTGCCACAAACACAAAACTAAACACAAATTAATAAATAAAAAAACCACGTTTTTTTATTTTTTATTTATTTCTTTTTGTTTGTTTACTCCCCCCCTTTTCCCCCCTCCCCCCCCCTTGTTTGGCGGGGTGGGAGGTGGGGTGAGTTGGGAGGGGGGGGGCGGGTGGTGTTTCTGGTGTGGGGGGGGCGGGGGGTTCTTCGGGGGTTGGGGGCAGTCGGGGGGGACTGGGAGGGGGGAGGGGTGGTGGTTGTGGGGCCACGGGGTGAAGAGAGGGGGGGATGTTGGGGGGGGGCAGGTTTGGGGGGGACGGCTCAATTCTTTTGGACCGACAATTTACATCCAGGGGTTAATTTAAGGTTGTTTTAGCTGGTGTGCTGACAAAAAATAACCTGTCTTTTTCAACGCCAAATATATTATACTTTTTTTTTTGGTAGCCATAATTCACAAGTCAAAGGGTCTAATTACAAGGTATTCTACCTTGTTGTGTGGCCGTAACGAAACCACTGACATTGTAACACGCTACAAGCTACTAGTTGTGCGCTCAACTTTCTTTGGCGCAATTTAACATACCAGGGCGGTTAATTAAGCGTTGTTTTTGCATGGTGCCTGACAAAAAATAACGATCTTTTTCAACGCCAAAGTATTGATATATTTTTTTGCGCCTAGCTAAGTCACAAGCCAGAAGCAAATTTTACAACGTATCTCTTAGTTGTTGTGGCGTATAGAAACACGCCAATGTTCTAACACGACGCTATCTTTAGTTTGTGCGGCTCTAATCTCTTTGGCGCCAATTTACATCCAGGCGGTTAATGTTAAGCTGCTTGTTTTTGCTGGGATGTGCCTGACAAAAATAAACCGTCTTTTTCAACGCCAGAATATATATATTCTTTTTATGGCTTGGCCTATTTCTCATGCAAAGGCTCTAATTACAACTGTATCTCTTGTTGTGTGGCCGTAGAAAACACGCAGATTGTAAACGCCTACAAAGCTACTAGTATGTGGGCTCAATTCTTTGGAGCACATATTTACATCCAAGGGGTTACTTAATCAAAGCTTGTTTTGCTGCGTGTGCTGACAAAAAGGTAACCAGTCTTGTTCAACGCCACCATAATTATATATAATTTTTTTTTTGGCCTAGCCTACAATTCACAAGCAACGGCAAATTACAACTGTATCACTTATTATTGTGGGCGTAGCAAAACACGCAATTGTTCGTAACACGGCTACTAGTTTTAGTGCCACGGCCTACAATCCTCTTTGCGCGCAATTTTACATCCAGGGTAATTTAGACGCTTGTTAATGTGACGTGTGACCTGACCAAAAATAAACAAATGTCTTTTTCATCGCTCAAATATTATTTTTTTTTTGGTTGACCACTAATTCACAAGCAAAGCAATATACACTGTATCTCTTGTTGTGTGGACGTAGAAAAACACGCATGTAACACGCTACTAGTTTTTCTGTGCGGCTCAATTCTGTTGGTCGCAATTTACAACCAGGGGTTAATTAAGCGTTGCTTTTAGCTGGTGTGTCCTGACAAAAATAAACCTGTCTTTTTCAACGCCTAAATATATATTTTTTTTTAATGAGTAGCCTTTAATTCACAAGCAAAGGCCAAATTACAAGCCTGTATCTCTATTCGTTGCTGTGGGACGTATGATAAACACCAATGTGTAACACGCTACTAAGTTTGTGAGCCGGACTCAATTCTTTGGCGCAATGTTACATCCATCAAAGGCGTTAATTAAGCTGTTGTGGTTGTTTTTTTTTTACTGGTGTGACCCTAGACAAATAACCAGTCTTTTTCAACGCCCAAATTATATATTTTTTTGGTAGCCCTAAATTCTACAAGCCAAAAGTAAATTACAACTGTATCTACTTGTTGTGCTGCCCGTACGAAAACACGCCAATTGTAACACAGCTACTAGTTTGTGCCCGGCTCAACTCTCTCTTGGCGCAATTTACATCCAGGGGTAATTAAGCGTGTTTTGCTGGTGTGACTGACAAAATAAAAACCCCCGTCTTTTCAACGCCTAATATATATTTTTTTTTTTTGAGTAGCCTAATTCGACAAGACCAAGGGCAAATTACACACTGTACTTCTTTGATTGTGCTGGCGCTAGAAAACACGCCTAATGCTGTAACACGCCTTAATAGTTTTCGTGCGGTATCAAATTCTTAGGGCCGCACATTTACATCTCTTGGGGTTAATTAAGCGGTTGTTTTTTATTTTTTTTTTTTTTTTCTACACTGGTGTGCTGACAAAAAAGTAAACGTCTTTTTACCAACGGCCAAATAATATTTTTTTTTTTGGTAGTCCTAATTCAACAACGCCAAAGGCAAATCTACCAACTGTTTCTCTTGTGTGTGGCGTAGAAAACACTGCAATTCGTAACCGCTACTAGTTTTGTGCGACTCGAATTCTTTGGCGCAATTTACATCCAGGGGTAATTAAGACGTTGTTGTGCTGCGTGTGCCTGACAAAAGTAACCGTAACTTTTTCAACGCCAAATCTATATAGGTTATTTTTTTTTTAAGGTAGCCCTGAATTCATCAAGCAAAGGACATAATTACAATGTACTCTCTTGTTGTGTGCGCGTAGAAAACACGTCCAATTGATAACACGCTACTAGTTTGCTGCGTCAATTCTTTTAGCCGCAATTTTTTTTTATCTTCAATACCAAAGGCCGCTTTAATTTAATTTAAGAGTTGTTTTGCTGGTGTAGCTGACAAAAAATAAACCGTACTTTTCAACGCCAGATTGTTTTTATATATTTTTTTTGGCTTTGCCTAGATTCACAAGCGCAGAAAGGCAATTTACACTGCTATCTCTTGTCTGTGTGGCCCGATAGAAAAACACGCAATTTTCGTACACACTACTAGTTTGTGCCGGCCTCTATTCCTGTGGCCGCGCCAATTTAAATACAGGGCGATTAATTAAGCGTTAGTTTTCACTGGTGTGCTGACAAAAACTAAACCGTCTTTTTTCACGCCAAATTATATATATATTTTTTTGGTAGCTAATTCACAAGCAAAGGCAAATACAATGTTATCTCTGTTAGTGTGGCACGTAGAACAACACGCAATTGTAGACACTGTACTTAGTTTGTGCCTGGCTCAATTCTTTGGCCCGCAATTTACATCCAGGGGTTAATTAAGCGTTGTTTTTGTGGTTTTGCTCGCAAAATAAACCGTCTTTTTCAACGCCAAATATATATATTTTTTTTTTGGTAGCCTAATTCACAAGCAAGGGCCAAATTACAACTGCTATCTCGTGTTGTGTGGCGTAGAAAACACGCAATTGTAACAGTACTAGTTTGTGGGCTCATTCTTTAAGGCGCAATTTACCATCCAGGGTGTTAATTAAGCGTGTTTTGCTGTGGTGTCTGACAAAAATAAACCGTCTTTTTCAGAACGCCATAAGGTATATATATTTTTTATGGTAGCCTGAATTCCACAAGCAACAGGCAAATTACAAGCTGTATTCTTGTTGTGGTTCGTGAGTAGAAAAACACGCAATTGTAACACGCTATAGTTTGTGGCTCAATTCTTAAGTCCCTTTTTTATTCCTTTATGGCCGCAATTTACATCCATGGGCGTTAATTAACGACGTTGTTTTGCATGGTTGCTGACTAAAAATAAACGTCTTTTTCACGCCAAATATATATTTTTTTTTTTGTAGCTAATTCCAAGCAAGGCAAATTACAAACTGTAGTACTGCTTGTTGATGTGCGTAGAAAACACGCAATTGTAACACGCTACAAAGCTACGAGTTTGTGGTGGCTCAATTCGAGTGCGCAAGTTACATCCAGGGGTTAATTAAGCGTTGTTTTGCTGCCTGTGCTGACAAAAATAAAATAAAAAAAAACAAAACCGTCTGTACTTTTTTCTGCGTTATTTCTTCAACACGAAATATATAATTTTTCTCTGTAGCATAATTCACAAGCGAAGGTTACTTAAGACTGAATTTGCTGCTTTTACATTTAGTAAACACTACACAGTGCCTTGCTAAACGACACATACAAGATAATTTTCCTGGCCATTTGTGGAGCTGCCAAAATTTATTATTCCAATCGGGTTACCCAGCTTTGTTAGGGTTCATTTGCGAGTCAAAAACAGGGTGCTATATTTATCATATACAGATCGCTACATCAACCAGTCGTCCTGTACATTTTAGAACAAACAGTATGTCAAGACAGAGAGGTGCAGTCTGAACTGCGAGTGGCAGTGAGCACAAACTTTCTGAACGGGCCCAGGTCGCAGACAGCAGGAGGACGTCGCGCAGGGGTCACCTCGGCTGACGGCCACAACTCGCACCGCTGTCCCATTATCTAGCGGCTATGTGTTGCCTTCAGCACAACCAAGGGTCTTGTTACCAATACTTTTTTTTTATCAAGAGTTGACTAGGTACTCTCTTTCCCACCCAATCCCCCCTTCCCGTCTGTACCTTCCCCAGTCCTTTCCCCCCCCCTTCCCTCCCTTCCTCCACAGATGAATCTGACAACCCAGCCAAGAGTCGCAGTGGGAACCTCAGCACACAACACTTAGTTGGCATGGCCCCGGGAGCGGAGTCACAGCCGGCCCTCACTCTGTCCTCAGCCCGCCTCTGTCACATCACAGTTCACCTCAGCCAGGGATTCTACTATGTGGTCTGGGCTCCGAGCGCCGACTATATAGCGAGAGCATGAACAATTTGAGGCAGGGCAGTCAGCATGACTATGTGGCAGCCGAAGAACATAGGGAGCCATTATCCACAGCCTTTCTTTGCATGTATGGCGCAAAGTATAGATGTGGAGATAGGCATGGTGAGCGTCATGTGGTGAGAGGTCAGCCTCGCGCCCGCGTTACAAGGACCGGGTGATGATGGACAGTGTGACGATTGTAAAACAACAAATAGGATGATGATGTAGCGACCGCACTTGGCGAGCCGGCGTGAAGCAAGTGGCCTCATCATCGTCAAAGAGAAGAGGGCGCGTCAGCTTGACGCTCCCCCCACGTCAGGCAGCGGCCGCAGCAGCAAAGTGGGTTGTGTGGCGTGAGTCCGACCCCCCCCCCCCCCCCACCCCCCTCCCCTGGGTAGCGATGCAGTGTGAGGTCGGGAGCAAGCGGCCACGGGGTAGAAAACCCGCTTCGCAGTCCAAGACAGTAGAGGCCACAGCGGCCTCAGGAGGCAGCAGGCCCGGGCAAGTATTCACTCAGTGCGGCTTAATTCTTACCAAACCTAACATCATCTTTTTTTCTATTTTCCTAACAAATCAAATACACTTATCTCTCTAATATTGTTTTAAAAAACCCCCCCCCCCCCCCCCCCCCCCCCCCTCCCCCCCCCCCCCCCCCCCCTTTTTTTTCCCCCCCCCACCACCCGCCCCACTTATATGTAGACATCTCGTTGGGCCAGAAAGTGAAGCTGTCGGCACAGGGAGCTAACAGTTGGCACAACGGCCCTGCCGTCAACACATGCAGATTCACCATCGGTGGCCATAGCGGAGAAACGTGGCTTCAGATGTTGAGTGGTCCATTCATGCCACGCTGCACTGAAGGCCCAGCAGCACGACCGGACATGTAGGCACGCATGCCATTTCAGCCAGTCAAGGGGCAACCACCTCTCAGAAGCAGCTGTTTCTCTTTGACCATCCTCACCGGTCAGATGCTCCATTGCTCCATCGACCATGCCGCAGCTGTGTTCAGAGAGGCGATTGTAAAGAGACAACGTATGCGTCCAACCAATCATAAGGTGCGCAGCTGACCGCTGCCCTCCTGTCCAAGTTGTTGGCCTACTGCATGTCCCCTCCTTTCACAAAGGTTGACTCTGCTCCATTCAGAGAACTAATGACTTGTGCCGAGCGCGATGGCGGAGTACCCCGCCCCGTAATTTCTTTTCCAAAAAGGCAGTACTAGACTTCATAAATATGTAGACAGAAAGTGGGTAGTCCTTGAGCCTTATGGTTTGTTCCAAGGATACCACGGCAGCGCGGGAGCTTGTCTTGAGCTGTACTACGCAGTCCCAGCGGCTGCACGCAACTACATGTCCTTTAACGACCCACTGCGGTGAATGTGCTTCCTAGCCCAGGCACACCAACAACCTTGGACCATGGACGACAACGCTTTCATCTCTCCACGTTGATCAAACTGCTGCACTCCTGCCGCACTAAAGCTCCGTTGTCCTCCTCCTCTCACCACTCACCACCATCTCAGCCTCCAAATAGTATGCCCTTCATCCATAACCACATGTGATAGACCGGCACAGCGGTGTCAGCCAGTTCTACACCTAGCTTGCCTCGCGCGGAAAACGAAGTAACACAGGGGAGCGAACGACTCAGACGTCAGTGCAGCAAGAAATCGATGTGATGGCTTTCTCCGCGCCAACATGCCAAATCTGGAACCATGGTGACGCGACAATGGGAGGAACATGGTGTCCGCGCTGCACCGAGCGCAAGGGAGGTACATCGCCCATGCACTGGCCCGCACGTGTTCAATGATGGTTGTAAAAATTAAGAGAAACGTTTCCTGAAGTCTTTCTCACCGATCTTCCAGAACATTCTGCAAAATGGCCAGCCGCAACTGTGCATGCCACCACTTTATCCACTTTCGGTACAAAAGCAGGTACACCCTCCTCGAGTCTGTCAAGCGGGACAGAAACGGACCTCCCCCAACATCGCTATGACTTTGTGATGTTTCCACCGACTGGAATTTCCAGCCTGCACATGTTCGGACCGACTGAATGAACAGAGAATGGCCATATAGACTGATTTTTTGACTGTTACACGCCAGACAGAAGTACTCCCCTGTGTAATTTGATGTCAGCAGTGGCCAGCTCTGAACCGATGAAACCTGCCCGTTTGGTTGAGGCATTTTGAGGAGGCCACGTTATTTGACAGTCGCCCAGAGACTACGAGATGATAAGTCATTCCACTGCTTCATAAGTCCTGGAAACACTAGATGCTGAAAAATCTGTTCTCGGGCGGGGAGTGCGAGATGACATTTTTATGTTTTTTTTTGTTTTTTTTTTTGGCCGGACTACATCTCGTAGCCAAATGAAGTAACGGTGGCGCGATGAAAATGGGGGGAGAGAGGAGAGGAGGACTTGGATAAGCAGTAAGCATTCGCTCCTTACGTGAATAATTGGTGGATTTTCTACCATGGTGATCAAGAGCAGGGGAGCAGCAGAGCAGCTGGAGGAGAGTGGATGGGAGATGAGGGAAGAAGCAGGCCAGATGACTCAAGCACCGTGGCAGTTTGATACAGTGGAAATGGCAGGCAGAGACGCCCTCGGAGTCACTTGTGCCAGAATGTCCCCTGCCAGCATGATTATTTGCCTAAGGCTAGTGACAGCCGAATAGTCAGCATCCGGAAGAGGGATGACTTCCTGGCCCCTCTTCACCCTATTGGACCCTCGCAACCGAGTCCAAAATTGGGCAGCCTTTTTCCCAGGCTATTGAGAGGAGAAGACAAACTCAAAATACTATAGGGAAATCCTCTCGTAATCAGATTGGCGCTGCCTATGCTGCGCGGCATCGTCTCCTACCTCTGACAGGTCTGACCTGTGGGGCCGTATCCTACAGCGCGTCACCGCTTAATACTGACGCGGCTGATGGGCGGAGGGTGGAGGGGGTTAGGCTGCAGTACCCAGCTCTCTATCAGCCAGTAACTAAGTACTAGGCAGTCACTAATGCAGCATGCTTCCTTACCCGCCCTAGGCATGAAGGAGGGCAGTACTCCAGCCATGCAGCGAGCAGGCCAGCAGCCAGAGACCATGGAGCCAATTACCCTGCAACCAACAGGTTCGACTGGCTCTACCTTCTCGACAGCACTCTGCCACCAAGGTTAGAAGATCTCGCCTGGACTACTGGGCCAGCCAAACTAGGATGTAGTGCGCAACTTGCCTCGAGTTTAGCAGTGGAGAAGCCTGCTCCATAGCGTCCTGGCCAGTTAGGTGTGGCCATGCAGAGAGGGTGTTCAGTGCGGCGGCCGGGCCATCAGATTACCCCAAGCGTAGAACACCGCTTTTGGTCCACGGAAATGTTGACACGAATGACCTTTGTCTAAAGATGAATCAGGCGTGGATCGGCTGGATTTCACACACACAATGCCTTAGGAGTACAGTCTGGGTTCAAATACCTAGCTCAAGCCACTATTCTGATGCCGCCACCCGCCTGATGCCCACACATCTGCCTGATAGTTTCTCCATCTGCTACCCTGACCACAGTCTTTAACAGAAGGACTGGTATTGCCAACCACCTCAACACTCTGTCATTGTTGCCATCTTATGTGCTCAATGCTGCGGCCTGCTGTTGCTGTATATTCTGCCTTAGCTCTCCGTCTCGTTACACCACCTTATACACCCCACCAAATTCCCCCCCCCCAACACAAAAAAAAACAACCCCCCCCCCCCCCCCCCACCCCCCCCCCCCAACCAATAAAGAGAAAATTAAATAAATATATATTACAACACACCCCCCCCCCCCCCCCCATTTACAAAACACACAAAAACAAAAAAAACCCCCCCACAACCAAAAAAAAAAAAAAAAACCAACCACAATGCCACTCTGCCTGGCCTGACGTACTGTTATATTTTTGCCATCTCAGAATGTCATTGCCTGCACACTCTCATTACCTCATGCCTGTTGCCCTCCTGTGTCATCTACTCCAACTCTCAGCTATTGTTGCCACGGCCCTGCACCTTCATGCTACATAGCCGCCCGGACCTACCGCTCTCTAGTAATATGTGCCGCTCTGCTGCTAATACTAATTTTTGCCACCCTGTAGAATGTCAGTGTGCCACTCTACTGACCTCATGCTGTTCGCTCCATGTCATCACCTCACTCTTCTGTCATAGTGCCACTTGACCTGACCTCATGCTGCCACTAGCACTGCCGTGACTACGCTCTCATCATTGTGAACCGCCCTCTGCCTGGCCCTGAACTACTATTTTGCCACTCTGCCAAGAATGTCATTGTTGCACTCTCTGACCTCAATTGCCTGTTGCCTCTCCTGTCATACCTCCAACTGCGCTGTCATTGTGCACTGCTGACCTCATGCTACTGCCGCCCCCCTGACTTCGCCCTCTCAGTCATTGTGCCGCTCTAGTGGCCTAATACTATTTTGCACACCTGCCAGAAATGACTCCATTGTGCCACTCTCTGCACCTCATGCCTAGTTGCCTCACTGTCATCACCTCCACTCTCACTGTCATTGTGCCACTGGCCAACTGACCTCATGCCTGCTGCCCCGCCCTAGTGAACCTCCGCACTCTTCAGTCATTGTCCGCTCTGTGCGCTCTAGATACTTTTGCACCCACTGCAGACTATGTCATTGCCTGAACACTACCCATCCTGACTCATATTAGCTGCTGCTGTGACTCCTACGAGTCGCCTAGCCCCTCCACACTGTGTCATTGTGCCACTAAAATGTCTTGACCCTCATGCTGCCAAACGCCGTGGCATGCTTGGCCCCCCCTGCATTCCGCGCTGCCCCCCCCTTTTGACCCGAGTAGAACTCTCCACACTAGTGCGCTTACTCCTGATTTTTTCCACCTCCAAATTTGCTTATTTATCCATTGTGCCCACTGTCTGTCCTCCATACCAAAAAATTAAATAAATACAAAAAAAAAATGCGACCGCCGTACCTCACACTGTGTGATTGCTGCCAATCTGTGGCCTAATAACTGTTTTGCCACCTCCAGAATGCCATTGTGCCCACTGTCTGACCTCATACTGCTGCCGCCCGTTGACCTCCCACTGTGTGATTCTGCCCACTCTGTGCCCTAATACTGTATTTCCCCCCCCCCCCCCCCCCCACTAATAATGTCATTGTGCCACTGTATAGCCCTATACTGCCTGCCGCCTCGACCTCCACACTAGCTATCATGTGCCCACTCTGTGGCCTAAAACTGTTTTTGCCGCCCTCCCATACTGTCATTGTAGCACTGTCTGACCTCATACTGCCTGACCGCCGCGTGACCTCCACCACTGTATCATTGTGCACACCTCTGTGGGCCCTCTAATACTGTTTTGCCGCCTCATAAATGTCTTGTTGCCACTGTCTGACCTCATACTAGCCTGCCCGCCCGTGTACATACCACACTCGTATAATTGTGCACCTGTGGCTAATACTGTTTTGCCGCCTCTCCCAGAATGTAATTGTGCACTGCCTGACCTCATGCTGCTGTGAAGGCTGCCGCCGTCACATCACACTCTATCCTAATGTTGCCACCTGAGCTCTCAGCTTGTTTTTTTCCAGCTTTTCGCTATGCATGACTTTATCCTGGCTGACATTCCCGCTTGAGTTTTTGGTCAGTTTTGCCCTCATTAATGTGCACAGGAGAAATCTTTATAGTGAAGCGATTCTGAGAGCGGGCTAGGGCAGTCTGCTGCGTTCATACTAAAAACACAACAATTGTTTGCAAGACCAAACCAAGCGCCCACTCTGGCCATATTGTAAGCCATGCACAACGTTCTACAAGCACCCTGCCCAGGCCTCTGGGCATGCACTGGAAATAGCTGTTTTTAACGTGATTCGTGCCGAGTAAATTCGTGACGAAACGAATTTTGTCGTAAAATTCGGCGAACCTCCAATAACAAACTGACCGACCGAATTTGGTGAGGAAATTCGGCATCTCCTACCTGATAAGTAAGGAATTTCTGGGAATAAATGATGGAAAGATTCTAAGATATTATGTGATCAATATCTTCAGCCGGACAAGTGCTAGGGTCCGGGAGGAAGCAGTCATGCAGGGTGTGACTATGAACGGACTCATCGGAGAAAAAAACGTCAACTTAGTGTTAGTCACATAAAATGTGCTACCTGATCTGTAATCATTTCTGTCGACCTGTGCCAAAGTGTAATGGTTCTAGTATGCAGTAATGGCTTGTGGCGGATAGTATTTTATTCATTATGTGGTGGTTCTAGGGGTTGGCATTCTGTAGTGAATAAGTAGTCATAGTGTGAGTGTTTATTATTCAAATCACTCTTGTAGGGGGTGATATGGAGGGCGTCATGTGTGGGTGCATTATTCAGTACTATGTGCACTATGCCGTGATATGAGGTCATGGTGATGGCCGGCATTATTCAGTCATATGTGTTTGGTGATATGAGTGTCATGTGTAGGCGGCATTATTCTAGTCATTTTGTGATGTGATATGTGAGAGGTATTATTTATGTCACTATTTAGGTGGTGATGGTCGGTCATGCCGTATTGTAGTATTATGTCAGGTCCAATATGTGTGAGATGATAATGTGTTTCTGGTAGTTGAGGTATTATTCCACCCCACAATTATATTATGGTGGTGATATGTGGTCATAGTGTGATGGTATTACTCCGTCAGTATGTGGTGGTGATATGTGGTCATGATGTGGCAGTATTTGGTCTTAATTATTGGTAATTTTAGCTTGGGATTCTGGTTTTATGTAGAGATGTTATTTGGTAACTGTACGACCATTATTTAGTGGCTTTATACTCAGTACTTTGTGTTTATAGCTTTTGATATATTTTTATTTATATGAAATGTATCATTCGGGATCCAGCAGGGACATATGTCTTTAGACCTTTTGTGTTCACCACCGGTGTCCTGCTGCAAGTAGGTGAGAGACTCAGAAGCCCCATCTTGCATTACAGATTAAGCGATGATCTATCAATTCAGTTGTTAAGTTGAGGCAGGCGTTGGCCAGATGTAAAGGTTGCTCGGAGACAGTGAGGCTAAAGTGGGCCCCTTAAAATAAACCTCCTACTGGTAGGGCGCCCCCCCCCCCCCCCCCCCCCCCCCCCCCCCCCCCCCCCCCCCCCCCCCCCCCCCCCCCGCCCCCCCCCCCCCCCCCCCCCTAGTGTAATTGATTAAAGCCATCACTGAATCTCAAGTCTTTGGACCTGAGAAAGACCTAAGTACAATAACTGCTTTTTTTTTTTCTTTTTTTTTTTTCTTTTCTACTACAACCAATATTTTGATACAATAGATTTGTGGGGGGGTCTTTTTTATCCGTCCCTTCAAGTAGCCAATCTATTTCTTTATTTATTTGGCGACAATGAAGACACGGGTGTTTCTGAGGAAAAAGTTATGTTTTTAATTAGTTCTATTTAATGTACCATGTAATATACTGATAAGCTAAAATTCTTTCTGTGGTTGAATGGGAAAAATTGGGTGATATTGCTGCTTTTTTTTATAGCGGTGCAGGATTCGTTTAACTATAATAGGGTCGTGGTCTATTTTTTGGTACACTGTTTTCTGTGTGGTAGAAATGACATTTAGGGCGAAAAGTAAATCCGCCAGCGGGGCGAAACTTTTCCCCCTTTTTCCCGGGTGAAATTTGCGCCTTTTTTATTTTGGCGCGGGGGCCGCCATACATCTATTAAAGTCCCCGCGCCTCCCCAGTGTTTGACGCCAGTGCGGGGAAGGGGCGCAGTGGGGGACGGGGCCCTAAGATTTCACCCCCGGGAGCAGTGCGTCAACACGGTGAAAGTCCCCCGTGCCTCGCCGGTGGGGGCGCAGTTCGTGACTGGGGCCCTGGGGGGTGCGCCTAAGTTCGCCGTCCGGGGAGGGGCGCTCATACACGGGGAAAAAAAATCCCGCCGCGCCTCGCCATGTAGGGCGCATGGGGACTTTTGGCGCAGAAGGGGAAATGCGCCCCAAGATTGTTCCATTTGAGAAGGCTGGAAAACAGCGAAAAATCATTAAAGAGTCCGTGCGGGAAAAAATCAAAAAACCCTTTATAAAGGCGGAAAACATTTCAAAAAAAAGGGCCAAACCCCAAAAATAAAAATTCATAAAAAAAAAATCACTTCCAAAAAAACTGAACGGGGCAATACAAAAATTGATATTGGAAATTGCCGGGGAAAACAGTAATTCAAATTCTGAAACCAAATTTCATTGGGTCGGCAAAACTGGCCCCAATCAGAATAGGAGCGACATGAACCGTTAAAAATATGGAGAACTTTGCCAAACAGAACAAAGGCGGGACAGTTTAAAATACATTAAAAAATGCAGAAAAGAGCTGATTGGTTTGAGCTAGCGGGGGCTTGGGATCCCAGCCAATCAGAGCGTGAGTACTTGTCCCTTTGTAGTCTATGGAGAGATCGGTGCAATGCAATCTCCGCTCTCAGCCCGTGTGGCATGGAGTATGATAAAAAAATAATTTTTATTAGGTGGAAAATATTCTCAGAAAAAGAGCTGAAACCTTCTATAAACATAAATCAATCAAATCCCTAACAACGCGTTTGTCGCGAGACGGCCGCAAAATGGGGAATTGCAATATAGAGAATTGCCGGGAAAAACAGTAATTCAAATTCTGTAAGCTCTTCTCATTGGTCGGCAGAAGCCAGCCAAGCAGAATAGGAGCAACAAAAACCCATTATATCCTATGGAGAAGTTTTGACCAATCAAAATCAAAGGCGGGACAGTTCAAAAGACAGTAAAAATACAGAAAGAGCTGATTGGTTGAGCTAGCGGGGGCTTGGCAAATCTCGGCCAATCAGACGCCGAGCTACTTCTCCCATAGTAGTCTATGGAGAGATCGGCGAAATTTGCAATCTCGGCGCTCAGCGCCGTGCGGCATGGAGTATGACTAAAAAAATAATTTTTATTAAGTGAAAAACATTATCAGATAAAGCGCTGAAACCTTCTATAAAAATAAATCAGTTAACAACGCATTTGTCGCCGAGACCGGCGCTACATAAGGAATTGCAATATAGGGGAAATTGCCGGGAAATACAGTAATTAAAATTTGGGTTTAAGCTCTTCTGATTGGTCGGCATAAACCAAACCAATCAGAATAGGAGCGACAGTGGCCCATTATATCCTATGGAGGAGTACTGACCAATCAGAATAGGAGCAACAGGGACCCATTTATAACCTATGGTGAAAAATTGACCAATCATTTTCAAAGGGGGGGGACAGTTAAAAATACAGTAAAAATGCAGAAAGAGCTTATTGGTTGAGCTAGGGGAGGTGAGTCCAACTTAGCCAATCAGGGGCCCCGAGCTACTTTCTCATAAGTTTATTTGGGGAAAAGAAATTCCGAGCGAGCTCTGTGTTGGCAAACTTAAAAGAGGCGTGGTTATTTGGCCAATGGGGAGTGAGCGACGCTCCTATGGGTTTTCTAATGCAATCGGGGATACAACAGTACATGGCCGAAATCAAATGATAAGAGTACAGAAGTTGTACCGATCTGTATATAACATGATCCATAATATTGGGGGAATGAAAAAAAAATAATTAATTCAATAAAATCATGTTTATTTCTTTATTTTCGTTAGCCAAGGATCAATAGTATGGGTGTAACGAAAATAAAGAAATAAACCTGATTTTATTGAATTAATATTTTTTTTTCTTTACACCCAATATTATTGTTTTATTTATAACACATCGGTAAAAAACGTCTGTACTCTTATCATTTGATTTCGACCATGTACAGTTGTATTTCCCGATTGCATTAGAAAATCCATAAGAGCATCGCTCGCTCTCCCAATTGGTCCAAATTACCGCGCCTCTTTTTAAGTTAACCAATCACAGAGCTCGCTCGGAATTTCTTTCCCATAGAACTCTATGAGAAAGTAGCTCGCGTCTGATTGGCTAAGCTGGACGAGGCTAGCTCAACCAATCAGCTTTTTTTCTGCATTTTTACTGTATTTTGAACTGTCCCGCCTTGGAATTTTGATTGGTTAATATTTCTCCATAGGTTTAATGGGTCCCTGTCGCTCCTATTCTGATTGACTGGTTATGCCGACCAATCGAAGAGCTTAAACAATTTGAATTACTGTATTTCCCGGCAATTCTCTATTTGCAATTCCTTATGTAGCGCCGGGCCTGGCGACAAATGCGTTGTTAGGGATTTAACTAATTTTATTTTTATAGAAGGTTTCAGCACTTTATCTGATAAATGTTTTTCACTTAAAAAAAAATGATTTTTTTATTCATACTCCCTGCCCACGCCGCTGAGCGCCGAGATTGCATTGGCCGATCTCTCCATAGACTACAATGGGGCAAGTAGCTCGCGCTCTGATTGGATGGGATAGCCAAGCCCCCGCTAGCTCAACCAATCGCTCTTTTCTGATTTTACTGTCTTTTGAACTGTCCTGCCTTTGATTTTGATTGGTCAAAACTTCTCCATAGGATATAATGGGTCTTTGTTGCTCCTATTCTGATTGGCTGGCTTCTGCGACCAATGAAAGCGCTTACAGAAATTTGAATTACCGTATATACCGAGTATAACCGACCCAAGTATAAGCCAGGAAACCTACTTTTGCCCCAAAAAGCGGGAAAATTTAAATTGACTCGAGTTATAAGCCTGGGTAGAAAAATGCAGCGGCTACTGGTAATTTTTAAAAATAAAAATGGATACCAATAAAAATTTACTAGGCAGTTTAATGTCCCCCATGGGCAACTATGGGCAGTATAGGGCCCTATATGCAGGTATAGGCAGGTAGATGTCCCAAAAGGCCCGTATATGGCCTCATAGGCATGTAAGAGGCAGTTATATGTCCCCCATAAACAGATTATAGGCAGGTAAAATGGCCCCATAGGCAGGTAAAAGGGGCAGGCTGTAGGCAGGTATGGGGCAGGCTGTAGGCAGGTATAGGGCCGGCTGTAGGCAGGGTATAGGCAGGTAATGGGGCCCGGCTGTAGGCAGGTATAGGGCCGGCGTGGCAGGTAAGGGCGGGCTTTTAGGCAGCTAGGAAGGTATAGGGCCGGCTGTAGGGTATAGGGCAGTTTTATAGGCAGCTGTATGGCAGGTTTGGGGGGCCCGGTTGAGGCGGGTTGATAGGCAGCTGTAGGCAGGTATAGGGCGGTGTAGGCATGGTATAGGCAGCGTAGCAGGTATAGGGCCGGCCTGTAGGCAGGTATAGGCAGCTGTAGGCGGTATAGGCAGCTGTTAGGGCAGTATAGGCACCTGTAGGGCAGGCATAGGCGGGTTTAAAAGGGCCGGCTGTAGGCAGGTATAGGCAGCTGTAGGCAGGTATAGGCAGCTGTAGACAGGTGTAGGCAGGCATAGGCAGCTGTAGGTAGGTATAGGCAGCTGTAGGGCAGGTATAGGGCCGGCTGTAGGAAGGTATAGGCCGCTGTAGGAGAAATAGGCAGCTGTAGGCAGGTATAGGAAGTTTAAAAAAACAAAAAAAACCACTTACCTGGCTCCCCGCTGCTCCGTCTCCCTCGCCGCTCCGCCTCCTCGCTGTCCTGCATCTTCTCGGCACAGGCGGTGACGTCATCAGGCCGCGCACACAGCGTGATGACACATGCTGCCTGTGCCGGAAACTCCGGACGGCCGCGAGTCTGCTTGCGGCCGCCCAGAGGCCACTGCGGAGCACGGAGCGCTCGCTCTGTGCCCCGCAGTGGTATCCCTTCCCCTATATGCGCTCCGGAGGAGTCGCATATAGGTGAATGGATCGCGGACAGTGCCCAGACCACCGCAGCGTCCGGACACTGTGCGCTCACTCGGCCTTCAGTTCTATGCGCGCCCTGAGGAGCCGCATATAGCTGAAGCGTCCCTGTCGGCGCACGGGCCATCGCAGCGCCTGAGCGCCGACAGTGACTCGAGTATAAGCCGAGGGGGGATTTTTCAGCACCTTTTTTGTGCTGAAAAAATCGGCTTATACTCGAGTATATACTGTACTGTATTTCCCGGCAATTCTCTATATACCACTTCCTGATGTAGCGCCGGTCCCGGCGACAAATGCGTTGTTAGGGATTTAATTGATTTATGTTTATAGAAGGTTTGAGCTCTTTTTCAGAGAATATTTTACACTAATCAAAATGATCTTTTTTTATGCATACTCCCTGCCGCTTGGCGCTGAGAGCCGAGATTGCATTGCGCCGATCTCTCCATAGACTACAATGGGCGAAGTAGCTCGCGCTCTGATTGGCTGGGATAGCCAAGCCCCCGCTAGCTCAACCAATCAGCTCTTTTCTGCATTTTTACTGTATTTTGAACTGTCCCGTCTTTGATTTTGATTGGTTCAAACTTCTCCATAGGATATAATGGGTCCCTGTCGCTGCTATTCTGATTGGCTGAGATAGCCAAGCCCCCGCTAGCTCAGCCAATCAGCTCTTTTCTGCATTTTTACTGTATTTTGAACTGTCCCGCCTTTGAATTTGATTGGTCAGTTCTTCTCCATAGGTTATAATGGTTCACTGTCGCTCCTATTCTGATTGGCCGGTTTCTGCCGACCAATGAGAATAGCTTTTAGAATTTGAATTACTGTATTTCCCGGCAATTTCCAAGATCCTAATTCTTGATGTTGCGCCGTTCTAGATTTTTGTAAAGTGCTTTTATTTATGTTTTTTTTAAGGTTTGCGCTCTTTTCTGAGAATGTTTTCCGCCTTAGAAAGGCGATTTTTTGGAATCATACTCCATGCTGCACGGAGCTGAGTGCCGAGATTTCTGATACGATCTTCTATGTTTCCTTGCATGTTCCGTTCTCGCTTCACTTCGCCTCCGCCGAAGCATTTAGACCAAAATAAACTAGGTCTGCCTGTCGGAGCTGCCGAGCGCTGCATTGCGCCGCACTTTGGCGACTCGCGATCGTACATGCCTCGGAGTTTTCGAGCGCGCCGCGTCCCGCCCCGGAAAGCCTACACCACGCCCAAACCGCACCCATTGCCCGCCCCTTCATGTGAGGCTCAACCGAAAGTGCCGAACGCTGCGCCTAACATCACATCCCTGCGTCCGACAGCGGATTCGGGCCGGTAAGGCGCAGAATACGCCTGAAAACAGGCGTAAAGCCCGATCATACATGTCGCCATTAATCTTTATTGTGCAGATCAGCATAATCCTTTTGATACGAAATCTATACAGATTTTGTAATGTTTTACTACTTAACCCCTTTAAGCGGCAACCAGTTTTGAGCTCTATGACAAAGCCTCATTTATCAAATCTGACATGTCATTTTTTGTGGGAATAACTTTTGGTTACTTTTATCTATCTATGTGATTCAAAGAAAATTTTCTCGTGGCATATTGTGCTTTAAGTTAGTAATACATTTTGGTCCATATAATCCTTGTTTATTTGTGAAAAATATCAAAATGTTGTGAAAATATGGAAACATTTGCCATTTTCAGATTTCAAAAATTTCTGCTTGTAAGATAGACATACCACACAAAATAGGTTATAACTAGCATCGACCATATGTCTACTTTATCTTGGCATCATTTTTTAAATGGCTTTCTATTTTTTTCCACATTTGGTCACACAGAAATTTCACTTTTTTGCAGATTTTTAATTTTTAACCCATTATTCACTAAAACACAGATGTTACTAGGGAAATGCAACTCAGTATTGATTCCCCTGAAGCTGACGTTTTTAGAGATATCTCATATGTGGCCCTAGAGCTTTAACTACAAACCTCAGAATAGGAGGAGCACATAATCAAAGCACCAGAATGGGTGAAACCTTCTAGAAGTCACCCCATTTTGGATTCAATACCACTAAGGAAACTCATTTATGGATGTATTCTGCATTTTAGGCCCACAGGTGTTTTACAGTTTTTTTAGCATTGGACTGTGAAAATGAAAAAAACAGCAATTCCATCATGTTTTTTACATTTAATTTTTACTGCTTCCACTGTACGATATAAATGACATGATAACTTTACTATGCGGGACGGTACAATTACAACAATATCAATTTTATATAGTATTTTATGTTTTACTATTTTCACACAATAGAAATGCTTTTGTAAAAATTGTGATTTTATGTCATAATCTGACAAGAACAACTTTTTGATTTTTCTGTACTTATCAATGGCTTTTTTGGGGGGTTGAGTTAACATTTTCATTGGTACCATTTTGGTGTTCATATGATACCTTGATATCTTGATTGTTTTTCATCAAGGAATTTGGGAGGTGGGGTAAACAAAATACAGCAATACTGGTAGTGTTTTTTATTTTTATTTTTTACAACAGTCACAGTGCAGTATGAATGACATGTTATCTTTACTCAACAGGCCCATATGATTACAGCAATATCAAGTCTATATATTTTTATGTTTTACTGCTTATACATAATAAAAAAAATTTTTTTCTGTTGTAGCACTTTATGCATCATCATCATAATAATCATCATCATTGTGTCGGTTAAAATAACATAGAATAGAGAAACCACTGCACACCAAAATGAATGCTTGATAAACTGAACAAGATTTTTTATTCACAGCAGTGAAGGTATGACAAACGTTTTGTCATATATACTCTGTAAATGCATCATTTACAATTATATGAAAAAGGGAATCAGATGTCAACTATACAACGTTTCGGCATGCAAGCCTTTATCAAGTACATCTGGAAAATAAAAATGTCGGGTGAGTATAATGATACGCGTAAGTGGATAAAAAATAATAAGGTACAGCAAGGAGAGGAAAAGAAAGAAGAAAGAACAGAGAGAAAAAAAGGACGAAGAAGGAATAAAGGAAAAAAGAAAAAAAGGGGGAAAAAAGGGAAACATATATTGTAATTAAAGTTTATATATAGAGACAGAAAAAAAGATGAATATCAAAATCAAGGTGGCAAAAAGGATAGAGAAAGAAAGAATATAGTATGGGAATAAAGTAGGAATAAAGTAAGGGAATAAGGTAAGGTCTTCTTACCTAGATGAACCCAGTGTGTTGTAGGAAATGAGTAGTATATAGATCAATGTTGAGTATACATAGCTGCAAAAGATAGGGTAAATGAGATGTTTATATACTGGTGATAAGGGCAATGAGGCATTCATTCAGAGCACTCATGTAAAAGTGCTTACCCAAAAGTAACAGCATAAGAGTAAGGTAAATTCAGGATATGGTCCTGAATAAGGGATGTGCTATAGAGAGAAAGAGGCTGGGGTTATTCAAAAGTACTTTAAAAAAGATCGCTGTGAGGAGAAAAACAGAGGGTAGAGTTACCCTTTTGAAGTATAGGTAAGGACCTGATGTCCGGGAGCAGTAGGTTGGAGCATCCGTGTATACCATTTTTTCTATCTCTAATTTGAATTTAAAACTCAAATTCACATATAACCCCCCATCCCATCACCATCCAGTGGAAACTTTTGTAAGGCTCGTGAAGCAGGATTTTTATCCACCCTGTCCACACAGATTGCTGATGGTGAGTTTAAATATCACTCGAACCTATCGCCCACAGAATATCAAGCATTGCATACCCTTTGCCATTCACGTGATATTACAATAAAACCTGCCGATAAGGGCGGTGCCATCGTCATCATGGATACCTCCATGTATTTGGAGGAAATCTCTCGACAATTATCAGATAGAGACACATATATACCCCTTGATAGAGATCCTTCCAATGGAATCAGAATTCTTATAAAAGACCTCATTGATAAATACATAGGATTGGAAATCATTGACACCGCGACGGCTAATTTTCTCACTAATCAGTACCCCATTACACCGGTCTTTTATATACTACCAAAGATCCACAAACATCCTACAAAGCCTCCAGGAAGACCCATAGTGGCCTCCACGGACTCTATTCTGTCTCCTTTGTCAATTATAGTAGAAAAAATCCTCACTCCATTGGTAAGACTCACCCCATCTTTCCTATTGGATACAGGCGACTTTCTAACAAAGATTAAGAACATCTGTCCAGTTACTAAACCACATTATCTAGTAATGTGGGATGTCACCAGCCTTAACACATCCATAGGGCATACAGAAGGCATCAGATCAGTTCAAATTTTTCTTGAACAACATAACTTCCAGAATGAGGCCAAGCAATTTTGCATGGGGCAT
>JAODAL010045006.1:0-32330 GCA_025379985.1 Phyllomedusa bahiana | reverse complement strand
ACACGGGATTCAGATCCAATCCCCCAAAAAAAATTAGAAATAGAAAACATTAAGAGAACAGTCTCTGAGACAAGCTGAGACACCCCACAAAATCGCTGTATAAAATCAATTCTTCAGTAAGAGCTATCAGCCGTGGCAGCACCTTCCCTGATGAGCACAGTGAGAGGAGTGAGAGCTCCCGGCGTCACGCCCGAACTTATATAGTGCGGTGAGTCACAGAATCCCGCCGGTCTCTGATTGGCTTCACCTCTGCACATGTCATGCAGGCTATGCCCTTCTTCCTCCCAGTGTGCTTTGCCCCATGTAGCGCCATGTGCTCGCAGCCCATTTTATCAATCAAAAGCACACTTCGTTCACCCGAAGTACCCCAAAGTTCGACTTCGTTCCGAACCGAAGTTTTCCTGAAATTCTAAACAAATTCCACTTCGTTAGAATCGATTCGCCCATCTCTAATAATAACCATTCCACCCATTTACCCTAGAAAACCTATGGTTATCCATAATCAGGTCCATAACCTGCAGGAAACGAATAGACTTCTCAGCACTCCAAAAATACACCAAGAGCCCTTTTACTAAATCTAGAATGAATCTTCTGGCCTTCAAATGATTCTCCCTTCCATCCTTCTTGAACACCACTATCTCCGTTTGTCAATTTACAACTCATCTGCAGGGTACCCCTTCTCTGTTTGCTTGCATTATTTTATGTGGGTGAAAAACAGCATAGTGACCCTTTATCAGCACAGCAGGACATCATCAGAGGCCCACTGTTAGTTGGACTTCTGTGGACTCTCATGGAGTTCTCCACATCAGATCTTCAGCAGGTGGGGTCCTCTTCTATCTGCTTCCACAATGAGCCACTAAACTGTCTCACATCTTTATACCATTAAAACATTTTCTCCTAACTAAACAAGTACTGATTTTGTATGCATGCATGAATACACTGATATCAAACTATTCTGATCTGAGCTTTGCTAGGGGTGTATTCAGTAGCCAGAGCTCTGCTAGTTGTATATGCTAGTCTGCGGTCATCATGACATGGAAGAAGAAACTCCCATTATTGGGGGATTGAATGTACTACATGGTTTAATCAATAAAGATTGGATCAAATTAGAGGTTTTAGGTCTACTTGGATACACATCAGGTGCTGGTGGTAATGGGGTCCGATGAGGCACCTACAAATGGGGTGTTACGCTGGATATCCCTACTTGTTTGCACATATTGGCTTGAAAAGGTGCCTTACGCCTTATCCAGGCGTTTGCCTGCTGTTCTACTGACTAGGTGAGCTGACTTGTTTTCAATTGCTGCCTTTTCATTGTTTACTGTGAAGTTCAGTCGTGCTCCCGTTTTCTATATACATCTTGGACTGTATCTTTTTTTATATATACCATGTGTACATGTTTTTTTTGGTGATTTATTCTTTGGTGTGTTTACTCGATTGATAAATCCAGGGCATTATATTACAATGGCAGAGGATCCAATTGAATTATCCGCCGTGCTACCTGCCTGACGACAGAGTGCTGCCCGTATTTTTTCCAGATTAGATCCTGCTAATGATGTCAGACAGGACGATTTAAGAGATGACATGAAAAAACTAGAAAATTAATGTCTAAAGAACTTAGACTGTGGTGGGATTAGACTACCCTAGAATCCTATGAGGAACATCGGATGATACCCAGGGGTTTACGCATTAGGAGATTTCCCACCAACATGTCTGATAAAGAATTCATGGAAAAATGGTATGCAATTTTAAGTGAGTGTTCGTTCAAATTAATACAATTGATGATTAAACATGAAAATCGTTCCTCGATTAACATAGAAAGAACTAAAGGAGACTTTGAAACCTAAGGAATCTTTGCCATGCTTTAGAGAACTGAATGAAAAAATCTTAAAAAATATGAAAAAGCTGGAAGACGATATCGTGTCATATAAGAGTAAAAAGTTTTCAAGAGACAGTACAGATTATGAAAGAGATTGTGTTTGTATGGAACCCTGGGAAAGAGGTCCCAAATTGATTTTAAAGTCTCCGTTTAATCACAGTCAGGCTCACACTGGTCAGAATCGAGTCTCTTTTCCAACCTTAAACACCTTGTTAGATTTGTCACTATATGCCACCTCCGATGATGCTTCAGATACCTCCTCAGTGGGAGTACCGGGGAGTGTAAAGTATAAAAAAAAATAAAAAAAATCTAATGCTTCGCAGAATGTCATCCCTGGTCCATCAAAAAACGGCAGCGCCGTGGTGGAAGAAAGCATAAGAGCAAGGCGGCAGCAACAAGCACGGAATTACAGATATTAAATTCTCCTGTTGTCAATCTGTCTAGTTACATCTTAACAGAGACCCAGTTATCCGTGTTATCGAAAGGTCTGGGATTTATACCCACGGAGACATTTGATCTCTATAAGACTATCCTGGATGTGAACTCTTTTGCCAGATTAGTGACTTTAAAGAACCATTTCTCCCGAATGAATACATCTACTGATGTTGATTTAGAGTATAATAAGCCTGATGAAAATGTCGTAACATCTAATTTTATTACCTTTCAAGAAAATGTGTGCCACACAGAGTTACGAGCCCTAATGGGAGAAACCTCTGATACTACTATTACAACTTGTCTAGATTCTCATAAGAAAAATCAAGATTTTTATCCCCTCTAGTCCAGACCCATCGGTCTGGACTTGTTCCAGGATCTGGGTGAACAAGATTTGAAAAAATTGCATTATAATAGTATCAGAAGCAATAATAAAAAGAAAAATCTCATGAGACAAGAGTCTGATGCCGTACTAGAATTGTGTAAAAATTCTGATTTACTTATTATACCAACAGATAAGGGAGGGGCTATCATGTTGATGAATTCTGGTCTTTATGACACACTCAACAAAACCATTTTACAGGACCCCCTAACATATAGATCTATCACTCAGAATCCCACATCTATTTTTCAACAAAAATGTAAAAAGATCTTAGATGAGGGTGTATCTATGGGAGCTATTTCTTCGAGGCTAGGGGAAAAATTATATGTTGAACATCCCATTGTGCCGGTGTTCCATTCCTTTCCCAAGGTACATAAAAATGTTTTCCCCCCACCACTACGCCCTATTGTAGCTGGCATAGGTCCTCTGGGGCAACCACTCGGCTCCTGGCTTGATTCCATCTTGCAACCACTAGTGACTTGCATCCCTGGTTACATTAGGGATGCAAAGAGTCTGGTAACTATGTTATCAGAAGCAAGGTGGGATCCTTCTTTTTCCTGGGTCTCCTGCCATGTTGTTTCTCTGTATCCCTCTTTACCACATGGTATGGGCATTGAGATCCTAAGGTCCCACTTAATACGCTTCAGTTCTTTTTCTCATGTTTTTATTGAGTTTCTGATTATGTGTATGGATTTTTTGTTGAGCTACAATTATTTTTCTTTTAGTGGGGAATTTTTTGTACAGATCTGCAGTGCCTCTCCTTCGTTGGTGAACATTTTTATGTTCGCCTGGGAGGAGAGATTTCTATTGTCACCAACTTGCCCTTTTTCCCCCCACATCAAGTGGTTTGGTCGGTACATCGACGACTTGCTACTGATGTGGTGGAGGGGGGTTCTTCCCAGAAGGCTAAACAGTTCAAGGAGTATATTAATAACAATCCTATGAATTTGTGTTTTACCCTTGAGTGGCAAGAAAATACCATGAATTTCCTTGACATTACCTTGATAGGCAAAAATAATAAAGAAGTTTTACCAAAAGGAAATTAATAGCCAGGAATTCGATATTACATGCAATTCAAGCCATTCCATACGCGAATTTGTTAGAACCAAAAGAAATTTCTCTATCTCTGAAATGTTGCCGAAATATGAGAGAGATGTTCATGTCAGACTTAGACAACTGGCTGTTAGCCAAAACCAGAAATAGAATTTCCAGCATTTCTAGATCTGAGTTACTTGAGGAGAATAGGAAGGTCATCACTCAGAGCGTTGATAAAAAGGAGCACATTAATTTTGTTACCACATATAGCCCACAATTCAAAGATATTTGTAACATTATTAAGAAATACTTACCAATATTGTGTGAACAGGGGCTAACCAAACAGATAGTATCTGAAACTAATGGCCGTTTTATATCTAGAAAGGGTCACTGTTATCCCCCAGTCTTTTCACTACTCTCAATGTTAGTCAAAAGCCTTTTTGGCTATTACATTTGGGCATGCACAAATGTGGTCACACATGTTGTATTACATGTAATCATGCTTTCATTTTGCAACATTTTCGTTCTGTTTCCTTGAATACTACCTTTGACATAACATTATATATTAATTGCAATACACGTTTCGTTGTGTATCTCATATCTATCGTATCTCATGTGTATCTCATAACATGTGATAAATGTCAAAAACAATATGTACGGTGTACTTCTTGTTTTTTTAAAATCTTTACCGAAAAATTTTTTCAGATCCCAAAAAAAAAACTTGAAAGCTGTGGTATATCTATGGCATCTAACTTTTTCAAAAAAATACTTTATGGGGTTACTACGGGAGTTAAAATTTCCCAAAGGAAATCGAGAAGTTAGTAGCCCGTTAAGGTGACCATAAAAAAAAAACAACAAGGGTGACGCGGGGGTGGTTTTTTTTTTTTTTTTTCCTAAAATAAATTTTTTTTTAAAAACATTTTTTCAAATTTAACAACATAAATCAAAAGAAAAAACAACATTTGTAGGGAAAAGGGAAGGCCCTGATGAAAAAACCACAGGGTAAAATCCCCGGTCGGGGAAAGAACGACCAGGACAATGGGCCCCCCCTTTTTTTAAATAATCCCCCCCGCCCAAAACAGATGGGGCCCCAAAGGGGTTTGGGAAAAAGGTTCGAAATAAATGGGCCCCAAGGAAACCTTTTGGCCCTAGGGGGGCCCCTTTCCCCCTTAAACTGACGAAAAAAAAGAAAAAAAAACCCAAAACAAAAAAAAAAATAGGAAAAGGGTAGATGGGGGTTAGGGGGAGTAGAGGGGACAAAGAATGGGAAAAGAGGGGGGAAAAAAAAGGGGGTATGAAAATACGGGCCGGGAAGAAAGGGGGAAAAGGCACAAAAAGGGGGGAATGTAGTAAAACCCTCAAAAAAGAGGGTAACCTTCGAATCCCAAGGACAAAAAAAAAGTAGCTTTTTGGCAGCTGCCCCCAAACCCCCGAAAACCCTGGGGCTGGATTGATATATAAACCAAGGGGCCCCAATTTTCCGAGAGCCCCTTTAAAATAGCTTTCCCTCGGGGGGTTGTGCGAAATTATTTTCCCCCAAATTCGGTGGATAAATTTCGAAACCTTTTTTGGGGGTTAAAAAAAAAAAAAAAAAAAAAATAAAAAAAAGGAAAATTAGCCCTTGGGCCAATGACTGGGTTTCACTGTTTTTGGCCGTTTGAAGAAGATGCCTTGCAAGGTTTTTCTTATATGAAGATTGTGACAGTCAGCATGAACAGAATTTTGGTTTTTCCGGGAGAATCGGGGACAGAGACCCCAGTCCCAATTTTTAAAAGGGGCCCTAAAGGGGGCCCTTTCCCCTCCCCAGAATTTCCTCAGGGGAACCGACAACCCCCACCAGATATGGCTCATAGTTCCCCCCCCCTCCCCTGACAACACCTCCAGCATGGGTCGGAAACATTAGGTACCTTTTATGCAACAAAAACCGGCCCCCCTTTTACCATTCGAAAGGACCAAAAAGCAGGTTCTTGTTTTTGGGGGCGGGCTTTTCCCGGGCTTTTATGAGTGGGGAAAAAAAAGCTTTTTCTTCCACTGCTCAGCATTAAAAGCCCCTTCTAAACCCTTGGGGAGCGACCAAAGCTTTTCAAAAAAAAAAAGTAAAAAAAGGGGGTCTATGTATGCCCTTTTTTTTCGAAAAGGTAGAGGTAAAAAATTTTCCCGGGGAGTTTTTGGGTACTAAAAATGGTATTTAGCAGCGGGGAGGGGCGCCCCGGGAAAAAAACTCCTTTCCCAACGGGAGTAAACCCCCCTTTCTTTTTCACCGGGATAGGGTTAAATCAAGAGCCCCCTAAAAAGACCCACTTGAGCAAACCGGGGGGGAAGGAGGGATTGTCAGTGATGGGGAAACCCAGGGGCCCCTTTGCAGGCCCCCACACCCGATTCGGAGGGTTTAGAGTTTTAAAGGGGATGGCGAGTGTGTGGGCCGTTCAATAAGACACCGAAGCACCCGAATGTGGGAGGGTCTTGTACCAGGGGGGGGGAGTTTTAAAACCCTTTTTGGGAAAATTTGGGCCCTTTGCAATATAAACCCCATAATTTCTCCTGGGCACTATGGATCAGGCCCCGAAATTTTTGCATTGGCAACCCCCAAAAATTAATATAATCTTTTGGTCGGGTTTAAGCCCGCCCCCCCTCCCCCCCCCCTTGGGGGCGAGACAAACATCTCCCCCTGGGGTTTTCCCGGGCGCCCGAGAATGCCAGTAAAGCCCCGAGAGATGCGCAAAACCCGGGCCCCCCCAAAAGGAAAGGAATTGGAAAGGGGGAAGTAGGGAAAAGTCGGAAATAAAGTACAATAGTTTAAAAGGGGAATGGTAAACTTTAGGGATTTTAATTTTTCCCAAAACCCCATGAGAAACCCTTTACTTTTCCCAAAACCCCCCACAGAGGGACTAACTTGGGGTCAGCAAGGTAAAATTGGGAGGCAAATAAGTGAGAAGGGTCCGCCAAAAATTTTTGAAAACCGGGGTTTTAATAAAAAATCCTTTATCGGGCCAGGAAAAGGGAAAATTTTGATCGGATGGCTTTAAACTGAAAATCCTGAGAAAGGGAAATTTTTCGGGGTTTCGGACTTAGAAAAATTTGTTTTTAAAAAATTAGACCATAAGCAAAAAGGGGCCCTCCCCGACATAAAGGGAAGGAGTAAATAAAAGGGATCCGCCCGGAAAAAATTAAAAAAGTATCAAAAAAAGCCGAACACTTGAATTTTTTTTGACCCTACCCAAAAACCCCCTTTACGTCCAAAGGTGGCCCGGGGATAGTTTCCAACCAAATGTTCCATAATCAGAACAAATAAAAAAAGGGAGATAGGGGGCCCCTTGTCTGGTCCCAATTGCTTTAAGGGCCCAAAGGCGCCCAAAACAGGCAACCTTTAAATTTTGACCCCCCGCGGGGGGGTTTTTTACGATAGGGCTAAAATTTTTGCAGTAAAAAAAGGGGCCTAGGCCAAAGGTTGGAGTTTTAAATCCGATAGGGTTCCCCCAAGAGATCCTATCAAATCCCCCTTTTCCCAGAAATCAAGCGACGGGGATCAATCAAGGGTTCCCCATTTAAAGGGGGCGAAAATGTAAAATGAAAAAGGGTCTTCAAGGTTTTAAATCCCCCGTGTTTTTCTCTTTTGGTATGAAGCCAACTTGATCGGGGTGAAAAAGGGGGAAGATAAAGGGGGGTTTTGAAGGGTTTTTTGGCTGGGAGTTTGGCATAATTTTTTAAAAGGTCAACATTGAGAAGGGATATCGGCTATAACTCCCCGGGGCCTGCGGGCCCTTTCCCCAACCCCTTAGGAAAATGACTGTAAATATGTCCCAAAGGGAAAAGCTCCGGGGGAAAAGGAGGGGAAAGGGGGAAAATTTTATCATTAAAGGGCCCAAAAAAAACGGGGAAAAAGGGGGGGAGAAAGGGCCTTTTAAAAATTTTTTGGCCGGTGTAAGCCATCGGGGCCCCGGGCTTTTCCCGCTGGGCACCCTCCTTTATAACTCCCCTCTAATTTTCCTCGTGGGGGGAAAGGGCTCCCAAAGCTCTGTAGGACTCGGAGCGAGAAAGGGGGAAAGGGGGGGGAGGTTTCCCTCCCCCCCACAAAAGGGGGGTGCGGCCCCCGAAGGTGGGTGGTATGGGTTTGGGAGTAATAGGGAGTAAAAAACTTTTTAAAACAATCTGTCAGTTGTGTGAGCTAAAGTACCCGCTCCCGGATTTGATATTTGGGGAAATAAAGGAATTGGAAATTTCTGTCTCTAGTTGCCCGTGCAGGAGACGCCCCGTTTTTGTCCTCGAACTCAAAAAATCGGCTGGACAAGTTTTCAACAGCCAACCCAAGAAGCCTAAAAAAAGTCGTTTGACTTCTAGTCTGGCCGGGCACAACTCCTGTAAGACGGCTGGGAAAGGGCCTGCTTTTTGTTTGGGGCTCCAGAGAAGCTACTTTCTGTAACGCTTTTTGCGATCGTCGCGGGAGCTTGTTTTTTTAAAAGTCTGCTACCATTTTTGATGAAAAATGCCCCTCATAACGCTTTTTCAGTGCCCCCCCATTTCAATACGGAAGACTCTATCTCTGGGCATGGGTTTAGAAATGAAGAGCTCAGGGGCTTCTGGAGGTTCCCCTTTGGGCAGGGCTGAATCTAGCAATAAGGGCCCCATTGAGTCTCCAAAATCTTTGGGCCCGCGGAGAAAGAAATTGGGGCGTGGAGGGGGATTTAAACCGGGACATGATCTGACCAGAGCCCCATTTCCTATCGGGGATGAAAAGTAACCAGGGGGGGGGGCCCCATGCTGAAGCGGATGTATCCCATACGACGTACGTTTTATGGGAGGGGGAAAAGAAAAAATAAACCCTTTCGAGGGATTTCTTGAAGCCCCCCCAACTGTCCAAAAAGTTGGAAAAACGGAGGAAGGGGGCCCCCTGCTTTTTTTTAATGGCTGGATTTAAGGGGGGAGCGCGGAGCCCCCGTCGAATTATCGAAGGGGGGGATCCCAGGGTATGGTTAAAGTCCCCAAAAAAAGAAGACTGTACCCCTTTCGCCTGGGTATTAATGTATCTAATACCTTTCCCGAGAAAGGTGGCTTTCCCATAATTTGGAGCATTAAAAAATTCACAAAAGGGAAAAAAATGTTTCCCTTTTTTTTTTAGGGTCAAGAAATTAAAATTTTCTGGCTTCAGCAACCGGGGGCAACCCAAACACTGAATGAGACAAAGATTTTTTGTGTATCGCAATGGCTAACCCCCCCTGATTTGGATGGGGACAAATTTGGGAAAGTGCCAATTGGGGGGAAAATTTTTTATCCTTAATGGGGGGTGGGTCGATCTGAAGTGCGGGGCCCCGCAGACACACTATAGGGGCCTTCTGACGTTTGGAAAAGATAGAAAAAATTTTTGCCCGCTTTTCTAGGAAAAATTTGACCCTTTTTGGGATTGAAGGAGGGTTTTTTTGAGATCACCCATCTATGGGGGGGGGGGACAGAAGAATTTTGTTGCGGCCCCCCTATCCCCGTGCTCGGCAGAGAAGAAAGGGAAACAAAGGGGGCCCGGGGAGGGGAGGAAAAAAAAAAAGGAAAACTCAGAACAACAGGGGGGGGAAAACAAAAAAAAATACCCCCGTAAGAAACACTTCCCTTAAAAAAGATAAAATATAGGAGGACCGGAGGGCCAAAATAGCGGCCAAAAAAGGGCCCTTTGGGGGGGAAAAGGAAAAACCCACCAAAAAAAGGGGGCAGCCCCCCCAGCAATTAAAGAAACAAATGGCTTTTTGAGGGAAACATCTAAAACATAACAAACAAGAACCAGGCATAGAGGCGACTCCAACTGGGACCCTAACTGTTTTTTGATGTCCAGAAGGAAAACAGGGGAAGGGGCAAGAAGCAGTCCTCAAGTGGCACTGGGCCGGGGCACCAGGGGTTTTACTGCCAGTGACAAGGACGTTTTCACCGAACGTGCCCCTTGGGGGCGGGACTTTCTGGGGGGGGTCCAAATTTCCACCCCTTTTAGGGCAGGGATTGAAAATTTTCGGCCCCCTCCCCCCCACCCCTGGGTGGGGTGCTAGAGGGGCCAAAACAGGTTGGGAAAATCTGGGGAACTCAATCCTTTAAGAAAAGAAGGGGACATCTTCCGGAGGTTTCGCAGAGTGGGAGGTTTCATCCCCCTTTGGGGGACCACCGGGCGAAGGGAAAACCCCACCTGTAAAAGTATGTTTTTGGCCCCTCAACACGGGCCCAAAGGGTGGGCTTGAGCTTTGCCCCCTTTTTTTCCCAAAGGGGTTAAATGGGCAGGGCTGGGAAAATTTTATAGGTTGGTCTTTTGGGAAGGCCCTTTTTGGGAAAAACTGCGGGCTTACTGAAGAATCTCTTCCTTAAGGACAAAGAAATGGGCAAAGGCAAAAAAAACGGAAAATCCCCGGGGGGGGAGGAAACTTTGCTAGTTTTTGGGGGGCGTAATGCCCCTATGCATCTGTCCATTCTATAATGTGGAGGGACGGGGTTTAAAAAATACCATTAAAGGGTGTTGGAGACCCCGGTGGCGTAAAGATCAGATGGAGGAATGGATTCTGGGAAACCCCCGGGTCCGCAGGGTTAATTTCCCCCTTCCTCTGTTTTCTATTCATTTCCCCCTGTTCTGGAGACGAATAGCTGGGATGAATGCTGCTGCACTACCACCTTTCAAGGGAGAAGGGGGCGGGGGACAGATTTCCCGTGTCAGCGGGAGACTGGCCACTCTGGCGGACATACATGAGAAGTCAAAAAACGAAATTGACAAAATTTTTTTTGAGGGAGTTGTTGCTCATAAACCGAGATGTCTTGCCGTGGAAAATTTTTTTTAGTGAGGAGTTTTCAGGGGCTTTCCAGAGTTTAACCCCCGGGGTTGGGGTATTCTGGGGAAGCCACATGGCGGACCGCCTGGGTTGTGACACCAGAAGGGGCCCACACTGGTCCCCGGGGGGGAGGGCCCCTTGGGACACTTGGGAAAATTTAGAAGGGGAGAAAATCAAATTGGGAACCCGGGGTCCCCCCGGGGACCAAGGTTTTGGGGGTAGACCATCGCTGGGGGGAGCCCCAGGGGGCCTTTGGGGCATTTAGAGTGGGGGAGCACGGGGAAAGGGTGCTGGCCCGGTGAGGGAAAAAGAGCCAGCGGGGCTCCTGGGGGAAGCCCAAAAATTGAATCTGGGGTGGGGGTTTTCCCCCCCGGAGGGGCCCCTGTAAAAACAGGGCCCGGGGGGGGGGGGCCCGCCCCTCAAAATTGCATTAAGGGGCCCGATGGGGCTGTAGTGGTTTAAAGGGAGGCCCCCGTTCAAGGGCGCAGGGGGCGGTGATGTAGCACCAGTGATCCAGTCCTGGGGCATCTGGGCCGGTGATGTGGCGTTCAAGGGCCCCAAAAACCCCTTTTTCCTCTGCAACCCAAGGGGTTTCCCCTCCCATCTGACCCTGGGCCACCAAGCGTTTTTTCCCTGTGGGGTCTCAAGCCATGGCCCCCAGCCAGGGGTTTGGGAAAATTTCCCGGAGCCCATTAAAGTGGAAAAAAAGGGACGTGATGGGGGGAAGCTGTTTCAAGGGGTCTGGGCGTGGAAAAGTGCGGAAGGGGTCATTACAGCAGTGTCCCGGAAATCCAGTAGGAAAATGGGGAAATGTCCTGCTTTCCCCAGGGGGGGCACTGTACTTTTCCGGGGTTTCCCTTAAAGTCCGCGGGGGCGCGCCTCCGGAGGGCAAACCCGGGGAGGGGAGGAGCGGAAGTCGGGGCCCCGGAGCTTGTGCAGCTTTACCTCACATCTGTGAGTAAAGCCCCGGGGGATTTCAGAGGGATGAAGCCGGGCAGACCGGAGGACTCCGTCGCGCCCCAAAACGGTCCCCCAGTGGAAGGTAAAAGGGGCCCCGGGGCCCCCCCCCGGGGAGGGGGGGCAGGCCGCGTCCCCCGGTCCGTGGGTTTTCGGTAGTCGCGGGGGGTGCAGGGCCCCGGGGGGATGGGTTGTTGCCGAGCCCCCTCGGGGGCCAAAATCGTCGGGGGGGCGTCACCTTTTGGGGGCTGCGCTCCCCTCTTTTCGATTCCCCATCGTGGAGGGGCATCGGAGGGGGAGTTCTGTGTGCCGGGGTTTCCCTAAACCGGAGTTCCGGGAAGCGGGTGGGGCCCTCTTTGGGAAAGGGCCCCGCCACGGGCCCCTTCTTGGGTCCTTTTAAAACCCGCATAAAGGGGCAAATAAAGATTTAATAGCCCCCCGGGGGGCCCTCCGGGCGGGGGGGTGGAGGCAGATTTCCCCCTTTTTTTTTTCGTTTTTTTCCCCCTTTCTGGGGCAGGGGAGATGAGGGGTGAGCTCGGTTTTTAAAGGTGGGGGCTCACAAGTCCTGGGGGTCCTTTCTTTGGCCATGGGCAACCACACCCCCCCCGTGGTGGGTTTTTTTAAATTTGGATACAAGGTACCCTAAGGTTTAATTTAAAAGTCATGATTATCTGTTTTCAATAATTTAACATTTGCGGGTTTTTTTTTTGGATGTATCATTTTGTATTTTGATTGTTCCCTTTAAAATTTTTTTATTTTGTATAGTTGTTTTATCCGATGTTCATTCCGGACCCTTTTCTATTTTAAAATTAGTCATGTGATTTTTTTTCCCCGGAAAGGGAATAACTATTTAAAAGTTTCAATTTTTGAGTGTCGATATCCTGAGTAAGGATAACTAACTCCCCAAACGCGGGCGGGGCCCTTTCTAAGATTCTATTTTTGGGTTTTTTATTTTGAAATTTTTAAAATTTTTGATTTCAAAAAGGGTTGGAATATTTTTTTAAAAATAAAAGGTTTTTACTTGGGTATCCCTTTTCTTGTTTTTCACATATTGGCTTGAAAACTTGCCTTCTGCCTTATCCGGGCGTTTGCCTGCTGTTCCACTGACCAGGTGAGCTGACTTGTTTTCAATTGCCATCTTTACAAATGGAGGGTATACAGTACAGATTAACCAATCTATTCACATTCACACTACAAATAATTGATAGATGGATGGATGCCAACAAGGAGTCTGACTGGCATTCCTGCTTCTGTTGACCTTAGGATCCATTTACACGGTAATAATTTACAGTCAGATTTTATATGGGGATTTGGATTTTAAAAAAATTGAAAGTCAGACTGTAAACCATCCCCATACATTTTAATTGAAAATCCGAGAAGTAGTCCACACAACTGGAATTTTCTTGAGGTCAGATTTCAAAAACTGTATTTTTGCAACAAACTTGGAACATGTTCATTACTCTGCAATATTTTAAGTAAAAACGCCTCCCAAACATTTCTATGTCGGATCCACATCCAAACATATAGATATGAATAGGCCTCGCTTTCTGACTGTAAAGCCATTGGAAAAATGTCAAAATACTCATCTTGGAGCGCGGTATTAGGATTCGGAATCCGATGAGTATTTTGACATGTGTCATGTGGATGTACCCTTACAGAACCAGCTTCTATGCTACATCTATGCTATATATAACTATAGGTAACTCATGGGCAAACTGAATCTAGTAAAGATAGAGGTCCTCATGGAGGTGGGTATATCAAAGGGTTATTTATAGGTAAATAATATGTGTGGTGTATATTGTATATTACATGTATATTGTGTTTATAGGGAATGGTAAGGGTTACAATGACTAAGCACCCAGTTTTGACCTTTATGACAGGGCTCCATTTTTCAAATCTGACATGCGTTACTTTATGTAGGAATAACTTTTTAATGCTTTTATCTATCCATGTGACTCAGAGACTGTTTTCTCGTGACACATTGTGCTTTAAGTTAGTAATACATTTTGGTCCATGCAATCCTTGTTTATTTATGAAAAATATGAAAATGTTGTTAAAATTTGAAAAATTTGCCATTTTCAAAGTCCAAAAATTTCTGCATGTAAGACAGTTATATCACACAAAATAGCTTATAACTAGCATATACCATATTTCTACTGTATGTTGGCATTTTTCAAATTTTCAGGAAAATTTGCAACAAATTATTTTTTTAGGGACCAGTCCAGTTCTGATGTAGCTTTGAGGAACCTACATGCTATACCTACTGTATATAAATGACTTCATCTAAAAAACAGCACCCCTTAATGTATTCAAAACAACATTTAGGAAGTTTGTTAATTCTCTAGAGCTTCACAGGAATTAAAACAAACTGGAGGCGAAATTTCAAAATGTAACTTTTTTGCAGATTTTCAATTTGAATCTGTTATTCACTAGAACACAGCAGATGCTAACAGGTAAAAGAATAAATATTGTTTCCCTTTATTCTGCGTTTTTAGAGATATACTGTGTGGCCTTGTGTGCTATTTAAAATAACCACTATCTCAGAATGGGAAGGAGCACCTACGGGATTTCAGGCTTTGGGGTCTTTTTTTTTACACACCATCACAGTTTTCAGACATCCTAAGGTGCTAAAATGTAATAAACACCCCTAAAAAGGCCTCATTTTGGAAACAACACCCCTAAATCCTGGAAATAGAAAATGGAATTTTGTCTATTAATATGCAGTTTTAGCTGAAATTTTTTTTAATTTTGCAAGGAATCCTGGAAAAAAAAGCACCACAGAATTTGTTACATAATGGCAAAACCCTATATGTGTAAATTGCTGTTTAGGTACTGTAAGGTGGCAGCTGGGAAGGTCCTTAATGGGGTGTACTCCAGCGAATTTTGGTTTTCACCCGGAAAAAAAAGTAGGGAAATGTGCCAAGGTTTTCCCGGCCCCGTGAAATAAAGCCATTTAGTTTGTGTTGTGTTGACCTCCAAAAGGGGGTTTAAAAAACGTTTTAAAGTAGTTGGTTGCTTAGCCAAAAACCCGGGACGGCTCATTGGGGGGGAGGCCAAAGCGTTGGGTGGGGGTTTCCCCCTTGTTCCCCCTGCCAGGTTTTGGGGTAGCCCTTAAAGCAGCTAGTCAGGCCCCCCTTGTATACAGGGCAAGGATTTGGCTGAGAGGTTGTCTTTACGGAAGATCCAGGACCTTGCCCCAGACTGTTTTTCTAACAATTTTAGTTTTAGGGAACTGCACTGTCAAATCAGCGCTCAGCCCCAAGGGCGTTTTTTTTGTTTTTTCAATTTTGTTTTATCTGGATACGTTTGCGTATACCCGTGTGCCAATAAAACACGGGGGGACCCGGTTGGAACCGTCAAACCGTTGTGTCTTTGTCGCATTTGGGTGCGATCCCAGAGCGCATCTAAAGGGGATGGAAGCTTACACATGGGAAGGAGAAGGGCCCCTTAAAAAGCAGAAGATGGCCTTTTAGAAGGTTTTAATCGAACCTTGAAGGGGATGTCAAAAAGTGATAGACAAGGGGAAAACTGGGACGGCTGTTGCCGTTACCTAATGTTCTCCATTGGAAATTTTGCAGGCCTCCACCGGATTTCCCCTTCGAGCTATTAAGGGAGGCATCCCAGGGGTTGTTGGTATAGCAAAAAAAACCGGAAAAGGGGCAAAACTCACCCCAGGAATTTAGCATTTCATGGGAAATGCAGGATAGAAATTCCGGTATGCTAGTTAAAGGCTATGTCAGGCTAGGGACAAGCCAGCATGTAAAACCGGGTCTGCAAATTTTAAAGGGCCTTTCAGCCAGGTGACCGTGTGTTGGTGCGGTTCCAACAGCAAAAGTAAAATTTTGGGAAATGGCAAGGTCCTTATGGGCCGGGAAAAAAAATTTGTGAAATGAAAATATAAAGATTAGGGGGAAAAGGAAGCCACCCAGATTACCACATTATTTTCTCAAGCCCGGAGGGGCAGAAAGCCTTTTGGTGCGTGTGTAAGCTAAGGAAGTCCCCATCACGACTGCCAGAGGTCGTATCTCGACTCCTTGCTGCGTACAGGTAAGGGGGAAAGATTTTTTGGGGAGAAAAGGGACGGTTTTTCGACCACCCGGTAGAACGCAGATATAAGCATGACATAGTGACGGAACCCGGGAAAAGTAAGGTTGAGGCCCTACCCTTGCCCGAGGCCCGGGGCAGGGGCCATCTCGGGGGAGGGGGGAAAAAATTTGTAAAGGGGGGGTTATAGAAAAGTCACAAAAGGGGGGCCACCCCAAAAGGGTCCTCTTTCCCCAAAAACCAGGGTTTACCCAAATTTCTGAAATTGACTTTAGAAAGCAAATGAGATATCCCAAATTTAAAGCAAAAACCCGATCCAAGAGTGGTTTGAGCTATAAAAAAGGTTAGGGCCCCCCAAAGATCCCCTCCCCCACTCTGGACCTAACAAGGGTATTGGGGGTTTCCAATTTTCCCAAAAGGGGCCCAGGGAGAAAAACCCTTTTTTTTACACCCGACGGTCATTTTCAATATGGGGTTTTCCCTGCCCTTTGGCCTCCATGGGGGCCCCGGGCCACATTTCCAGAGTTGAGGGTTTATTGCCCTTTAAAAACGGCCTAAAAAAAAATCCCGGCAGGCATATTTAATGATTTTTAGTTATTTTCAGCTTGGGAACGGAAAATCCCCCCGGCAAAGGGTTTTAAAACTTTTCCTGGACTCCTTTTGGGAGGCAGGTCTAAACCGAAAACCCCAAAGAAATGCGCCATGGGCCTTGGAGGTTTCGATATTTTTGGGGGGTTAAACTTTTCCCGGGAGAGCCCTTTAAAAACCCCCGGGTTTTGGGACAAAATCAACTTTTAAAAAATTTGGGCCAAAACCCATGTAAAAAAGAAAAATTTAATTTTTCCTGGGGTTTGGGCCCGGGTTTATTATAAAGGTTTTTTGCCAAATTCGCCTCTGTTGCCGCCCCCCTTACATTACATCCAAAATGACAAAATCCACTAAGGAGAAGTGGGACAAGGAAGCAGCATGAATCGTTTCAGAGTTGAAAGAGTGCACTCTTCCAAGGACCATGTTAAAGGGTTTTGCCAGGATGAAGCCTTATCTGCTAAGACGCAAATGTAGAACAATCACGAGATAAAGAGAGAGAGAGACGCCACACCGCCATAGCATGTAGCTGCATAAGTATCGTTGACAATTCACTGAAATAATCAAACTGCAACTTTTTAAACTTAAAACAAAAAACAACACCTTTTCTCCACAGCAGCTTGAAAGCTCCTTCTGTTCACTTGTCACAATAAAGCATGATCTAATCACTACTACAACTATGTTATTCTGTATACAAAAGAAACATATTGCTACCCCATTCCTAGAAAACTACTAGGCAGCATCATGTCTCACGCATAAAGATGAAGCTCTCTCTAATCTCTCTGCGCAGCCCGCCAGCAGCTCTTTCAGGCCTACTCAAATAGCACAGCTTGAAGTAACCAAGGGCATGTAAGTGGAAGCAGTACTCTATCAGACTGCAATTTTTGTAATCTCATATATTTAGAAAAGTGATTAAAAACCCAAATTGGAGGATCCCACGCTCAACCAAAACATCGTGGCAACACCCATTTAATTGCCCCTGATTTTCAAGGCAGAAATCGTGTACCGAGCAGATGCCCCAACAAGGGACTGGGAGCTGGAACATACCCTTTTATTGATGGGAAGAACACCTGTGTAAGAACTTAAGTAGAAAAACTGACGGCAGCAGAAAGATCTACGCCAACGTAGAAAGAGAGTGCTTACTTAAAAGGGCCAATTGAATCTCTTAATAACTACCTGATTAGCATATAGTTATATGGTTGTCACCGACCATATCCCCACTAAAATGATGGCACAGAATAAGGGACAAAAATTCCAAGTGTATGAGGTTTTCCTAGCTCTATACAGTATTATAGTTTTTCTTTAAGATCATCGCCCCAGGTTCCCAGCAATGGCAATGCGGACAGCACTGTCGCATACCCATTGCCTGTAAGCACAAGTGCTCTCCCCACAGGTCCACGAGCAGAAGTTTTTTGGGTGATATAAAAGGGGGAGGGGGAAGGTCCCTTAATGGGTTAACCCCAGGAGATTTCGGCTTAAAACCAGGAAAAGAGAGTGGGTAAACGGCCAAGGTTACCGGGCCTTTGGGGAAAATAGAACCATTTTTTTTGTTGTGTTGACCTAAAAGGTTTAAAATCTTTTAAAACGTATATGGTTCTTCAGCCAAAACCGGGGGGCTTTTTTGGGAGTAAAAAAGGTTGGTGGGTGTTTACCCCCCTTTTCCACCTGCCCCGTTTTGGGGCTACCCTTAAAGTCACTAGCTAGCTGACCAGCTTCCTGTCATACGGTCAAGGAGTACCCAGTACCAGGACCTCCCAGACCGTTTGTGAACAAAGGGTTTAGGGGGGGGAACTGCACTTCAGTCAGCGCTCCCGAGCGGGCTTTTTGTTTTGTTTTCAATTCGTTTGTATCTGGCATACTTTTGTTTATACCTTTGTGCCAAAAAAACAGGGGCCCCGTTTTGGGAAACCAGATCAACCGTCTTTGTCTTTGTCTGCATTGGACTGCGACCCAGAGCCGCATCAAAACTGATGGAACTTCAAATTTAAAGGGGTAAAGGGAAAAGACTGCTAATTGGCTTTTAGAACGCTGATTTTGGTGGGTGCAAAATTTTGCATTTTCAAAGCCCCAAAAATACCCAAAAAGGGGGCCCAACGGGGGTCACCCCATTTTGGGAAAACCCAAACTATATCTCCATTTTCGATTTCAGTAAGCAATTTTGAAAACATCTTTCCCAAAACAAAAAGACAGCAGCAAAAATTTTAAAATTTTTCCCGTGAGATTGACTAAACTGTATTCACAGAGCAAACCCCCAAAGTTTTCGGAGAGAACTTTATCTGTGCAATTTTTTCTCAAATCCATCCTCAAACCCCACCAACAGGTCAGTTTTAGGTTTTCCCATGAACCTGACAAAAATTTAAACACTGGAAAGATGCAAAAATTTTTCACCTGTGCAATACTAGGAAACCCCGAAAATTTCCTGTTTGGGGGGTCTTGAGGACTGGGGTAGAAACACTGATCTAGTATTTTTTCATAGCTTGTAAGAAAAACCCGGTCCTATTTTTGGAACAACACCCTCAGGAATTTACTAAAGGGTAATTGTGCATTTTGGCCCCCGGGGTATTTGGGATTGAAAATGGAAAAAAAAAGTGTTTTTTTCAAACCATAATTTTTTGGGTTTCTTTTTTAACTTTTGTTCCACATACATAAAAATTTAAACAGGGATAACTTTACTATCAGTTTTAAGTACATTTACAACAATATAAAATAAAATAGTTTTTTTTTTTAACTCTCTTACCAAAAAAAAATTTCCTTTGTAAAAAAATTGTTTTTTTATGTCAAATGTCTGACACCCCTTAATTTTTTTTAAAAGATTTTAAAAAAAAAGGGGGTTTTTATTGTGTAAAAAAAAGTTTTTTGCCTGTATTCTTGAAAAAAACATTTTTTTTTTTTTTATATACGGGGCATTTTAAAGGGGCCTTTTTTTTGCGGGATAAAACTGACTTTTTCCCATTGGAAACCCCTTTTGGGTTTTTAAATATTACTTTTTTTTCCCTTTTTAAATTTCAGTGGGATGAAAAAAAAATCAAAAATTTTTTATTTTTTTTCCGGGGGTTTCATTCGTGACTTAAATAAAAAAAGATTTTACGGGCAAATTAATTTTTACACGCAGCAATACCAAATATGTCACCTTTTTTTTTTGGAGTTTTTTTGGAAAAGGGTAAGGGGAAATGGGCATGTAATGTTTTATTTTTTGGGGTGGGGTTTTTTATTTTTTTTTTTAAAAAACTTTAAAATTTTTTTTAACTGACTGTACTGCTGTGTTTTCCCCAAGCTGTCGTCCCCCATGCCCCCCGGGCCCCGGGCTTTGCCCTTTGTTAGGCTTCTGGGCATCTTTGGTAGCCATTGGCCCCCCCGAAATTTGGGCGCACAGGGTGCGGGATGGAGACAGGGGGACCCCTTTTGGAAACATTAAAGGGCTTTTTTCCCCCATTTTTTAAAAAATGGGTCGTATTTCGGCCCAAAAATTTACGCCCCGGGGGAAAAGGGCCGCCAATTGGGGCCCCGAAAAGGGCCCCAAAATTCTTTAACTTTTAATTCACATTTTTCTATAGGAACGGGTTTAAAACCCCCCCTCTCGGGGGGGGGAAAAATTGACATTTTACTTTTAGCGGCGTAAAGCCCCGCAGAAGTGTTTTTTAAAAGGGGCCCGGCAAAAAGGTGCCGCCCCCCGCTCACCCCCCCATTTCCCGCCCCCCCCCCCCGTCCACAAAGGGCTTTTTTTGGGGGGCGTAATTACGCCCTCCCAAATACCCCGGTAAAAACATGGGCCTAAGGGGTTAATCAGCATTGCCCAAAGATTAAATTCCAGTCCCGGGAAAAGCACAGCGGGTTTCCCCTGCAACTTTGTATGGGTTTTTGTTTTTGAACCCACAAAATCGCCCATATAAAAGGGGGGGGGGGGGGGGGGGGGGGCAATATGGGGGAAACCCCCTTTCCCCAACCAGACAAAAACTTACTTTCAAATGTCAAAAAAAAAGGTTTAAAAGGGGAATTTTGTCTTAAAAAAAATTTATCTTTTTTTTAACTCATTTTTTTAAATTTTTAAACACTTTTTTTAAGGGAAATGTTTTTTTCTTAAAATTTTTTTTAAAACCATCAAAAATTTTTTAAAAAAATCCTGAAATCCCTTTGAAATTTTTAAAATTTGGCCACTTACCCTAAAAAAACCCTCGCCCAATTCCCTTGTTGGGGTAGAGAAATTTTTTCAGCAATCGCTTTTTATCACACAGGCGGAAAATTCCCCCTGAAATTTTGCATAAATGTGTAAATAACATAGGCCCCACCTTTTTAAATAAAAGGGAATACCCCCAGTTCACCCTTCTCCCCCCCTCCCCCAATGCCCTTTCCCCAGGTCACAGAGCATGCCTCGAAAGTTTTCCTATTGAAGTTATTGGGTCTGCTCCCAGTTTACGGGCCCTATTTCCAAACTTGTAGTGCTGTGAAGGATCTATAAACACTGTTTAAAGCAGCTCAGCCAAGATGAGTGCCCCCCACAATCATACACAGACAACATAATTAAAAAAAATCAACAATCAAAAAATTAAAACAGCTAAGAAGAAAAGAATATCTATCAGTATCTCATTTTAATTAGTAAAAAAATATATTGGGGTTTTGATTTCCCCCAAGCATGGCGAGTGGGGAAGCATTTTTTAAGCCCAAACTAAGGTCCCCAAAAAAAAGAAGCCGCCCATGCTGGGGTAGTTTTTTTGCGGGTTTCCCTTTTAATTGAGTTTTGTTGGGAGAAGTTCTGGTTTTAAACATTAGGGATCAAAATACCCACTTTCGGCAGTGGAGTGGGGGCAGACACAGAGACAATCCCCCCTCAGATTATTCACAGAAAAGAATTTGAGGAGAATTTAAAAAAAAAGAAAAGTAAAAAAAGGGGGGTAAATGAAAAGGGAAAATAAGGCCCCAAAAAAATTCTAATAAGATATTTTCCCGGGAAATTTCAATGGGGAGCAAAAAGCCTTTTTGGCTTGAACCCCTTTTCCCCTGCTGGCTTTGGGTTCTTTTTTTTTATGAGGGGGCCTGAAGAAAATTTTCCGGAAAATTGCAAAAAGGCAGTTTCGAGAATTTAAAAAAAACCTACCCCGGGAAAAATTTTAATGTAAGGCCACAGGGAGGTTCATTGCAAATTAAAAAAAAATTTTATAACCCGGAAAAAGGGGAAATATTTTCCCCAGGGCATGTCAAAAAAATTTTGAAAATGATAATTTGAGATGCAAAGAACCCGCAGGGGCTAATTGCAAACCCCCATAAAAAACTCTGGAAAGATTTCCCGCAAAAGGCCCGGGAACATTGGGTTCCCGGAAAAATTTTTCCCCCAAAATTTTGTCCAAAAATTTCAAAAAAACATTCATTTTTTAAAAGGGGGGGTTTTTTGAGACGGGACACGGATGCAAAAAAATTTTCAGAAATTTAAATTTTTTTCATGAAAAAATTTCAAGGGGGCATTTTTTAAAGAAAAAAAAAGTTTTTTCAAATATTTTAAATTTTATTTTGTTTTCAACTGGTTGGGTTTTTTTTCTATTAATTTTTTTTAAATTCCTCTATTACAATGACTTTTCCCAATTTGGGTTTTCTGACCCCCCCTCCGTGAGTCTGGGGAAAAGGGAGTTTAGGGGTATTTGAAAAATTTTTCCGACTTTTGGCCGGAGGTTCCAAAAAGGTTTTCCAAACCCGGGCCTGATTAGTGTGAAGAAAAATGAAAAACCTTCCCAGTTTCAAAAAAATTTCCATACTTTCACATTTTTGAACCCTATTCATGAAAAATTAAATCCCTTCCCTGGATCCCCCCCCTTAAAACACAAAATTGGCCCTTGGGTCTCTTTTTAAAACTCTTTTATAGAAAAGGGAAAAAACTTCTCCCTTTGGGAAAAGCGCCTTTTCGGGGGTGTGGGGGTTTGAAATTGCCTTTTTTCACTTCACGAAGCATCTGCAAATCACAAGGCAATTTTTGGGAAAAAGGGGCTGAGGGATCCAAGCGGCCTTATTGGGGTAAATTAAAACCTCAATTTGCCTTTTTTACCCCACTGGGTCTTTGGAAAAACAAAAGGGAAAATAAAGCCAAGCTAATATCACCCATCTGTAAAACAGCCCTTTCGGGGTATTTACCCCTTGCCCGTACAGAGCAGAGCAATGCTGGGTTGGCTGATGGGTCAGAAAAGGAAAATCCTTCCCCCTTTTTTTGGGGAGCGCCCTTTTCGGGGTTGGGAAAATTTAAAATTTGGGGTTTTGCACCCAGGGTTTTAAAAAAATTGTAAACACCATTTTGAAAATCTTAACAAGGGGTGGGGGGGCAAAGAATTGGGAAAAAGGGACCAAAAGGGTCCTATTTCTTTTAAAAAGGTGAAGTTCCAAGGGAAAAACCCTTAGGGGAAAAAATTTTTAAAGCTTTGTTTAAAAAATTTAAGGCATTTTCCCCCGGGAAAAAAGTTTGAACTAATGTCTTCCGAGCTAATGGGGTGAGTCGTCCTTTTTCAAACCCGAACAACTTGAGAAAATTTTTGTTTCCCTTGTTTTTTCAGTTTCTGATGGTTTCATTTGTTTCTGCAGTCCTGGTCCTATATCTTTATAAAAAATTATAACAGCACACCGGTTTGTAAGTAAATTTCTGTCAAAATAATATTGTAATACATTCATAGACAAGCCAGGTCATTGTGTGATATACCAACATCTTTTTTTTAAAAGAAAAACCCGCCCCAAAAAATAGCTCCGTAACGTAATTTACTAACATTTTAAAGTGCAAGATGTTACTTTTTAATAGCCCGATTCCCTGTTTTTTCTACTAAAGAAAAAGATTTGAAGGGGATTTTAATGGACCAGTGTTTTGGGCCCGGACCACATTAAAATTTTAAAAAAAAAGTTTTAGTTTTTCATTTCATTTCCCTTTTTTTATTTCTGCAATTACATGCTAATATCAATAAAACCCTGAAATTTTTTTTAATTTTTTTTTTCAGTTTAAAAGATAAAAGCAGGCATTTTTGCCCGCTATTGCAATAAAATTTTTTCTTGACAGGGTGGGCCCAAAAATTTTAAAATTCTTGTTTTAAATTTTTCACATTATTTGAGAAATTGCTGAGATATTTAATGTAAGCAGCGAAAAGTTTTAAAAAAAATTTTAATAAGCTGTCAAGATTTTTAGCGTGAAGTGAAAATCAATTTTCTAGAAATTTGGGAAAACAGATTGAGGGTACTAAAGGCACCATCAAAAAACAGGGTTTTGGGGGCTAAACCAGTTTTTCTGAAAAGTCTCATCAAAAAATAAATAATGGGGGTTCCCCTTTTTAAAAATTTTCCCACAAAATAAAAAGAAGAGTTCCCTTATCCCAAATTTTATACTTTATGGTTCAACCTAAAAAAAAAAAATGGATTACTTTAATCGAAGAAAAAAACCCCCTTTGTTATTTTTAAAATTTTCCCCCCCTTTCATCAAAAATGGGTAAATTCACAAGGGGGCAGGGACAGCTAAAAGGAAAGTTGAATTTATCAATTTATGGGAAAACATTTCCATATTGGGAAAAACCCGGAAAATCATTATATTTTAAAACATCAACTTTATTTATCCCAAAAGGGGTTAACCAAAATTTAAAAAAGGGCTTAAACGTTTTTCCGGGCCTATAAAGAACCCCTTCCCAGACTTTTGGCTGTAGATTTAAAAACAAAATAAAAACCAAAAATAAATATCACATCTATTATACGACCCACAAAAAAATTACAAAGAAATTATGAAAAATTCCAAAAAAATTTCAAGACATAACTCCCGGTAAATATAAAAAACAATAGAAAAAAAAAAAAGTGCAACACGTAAAAACATAAAAACAAAAAAATATGATTCAGGAAAAAATTGTGATTTAAAACAAAAATTTGCAAAAAACAAAAACTCAATACACCCAGGGGGCCAAAAAAGTTCCCGGGCCCCCAAAAAAAAAAAAAACCCTTTTCCTTGTAGAAAAAAAATAAAGGGCGCCAATAAAATTAAATATATATTAAATATACATACGAGAGAGATTAATATCCTACCCATCGATGGAAATCCAATACCAATCTATAGAAAAGAACAGTGGTGGTAAACAAACACACCATATATATATACAAAGTATACATACTAAGGAAATTAATATCCTATCCATCGATGGAGATCCAATGCCAATCAATAGAAAGGGACAATGGGGGAAAACCAACACACCAAACTTATACTTACAGGCAATATGATGTTTCAGAAGATGCTAAGTGTAGCTCATGGGAAGATGAAATGGTGCCGCGATCGTGCCGGCACTCGGCGTCCTTAAAAAGGTACTGCGCATGCGCACATCCTATAGCGGATGTGCGTCATGAGCGGGCAAGTTGAATACTACTTCCGCCCCTACTATGACGATCGTGCATGCGCAAATGCGCACCGCGATCGGTAAAGGACATTCACTGTGAGTATAGCGATGAAATCGCATGAAGGGATAGATACAGATGATTTTGTTCAATATAGAGGCTCCTTAAAATACCTATATACCTCCACATAACCCTATCATATATCAGGGTAAGAAAATCCCCAATACAACAAGCCCCTATACGTCCCCCTATAAAAAAGGAAAATTGTAAGAGGCCAAACTTAATGTGTTACCCCAGGTGCGTAAACATCTCATAGACATACATACACCCCAAACAATATATACATATCTTAATCAACATGCAATTATTAATACATATTATGTTGTTAGTATCCACATAGCCATATTAATGTCCATATAAGATATACATCATGTTACACCTAGCCGAGATGTTTAATCTACTGAGAAAAGAAGAAAGTAATTCCCCGAGGTCATCCCCTATTGGGTATATCACCTAAAAGTGAAATCACACTCCCGATTTAACCCCTGTGGTACCAAGATGTCCAAGTGATGTATCCACCACGATTCTCCCTCCTTCAATAATTTGACCTGATTTCCCCCTCTACGGGGGCATTTGACTTGCTCCAAAATCTGAAAGCGCAAGTGTGCCACTGTGTGTTTTGCCTCTACAATATGTGCTGGTATCGGTAACCAAACCTTCTGACACCTTATTGTAGATTTATGGCATGCGATCCTGTCCTTAGCCCTCTGCATCGTCTCTCCTACGTAGGCCAACCCACAAGGGCATTTCAACAAATAGACAACCGCAGAAGAGTCACAAGTAAAGAACCCTCTTACTGAGATACTCTTGTCAGTATGCGGGTGTTGCACATGCTCACCCTTTATCACATTAGCACAATGTGCACAATGTAAACAGCGAAAGTGCCTTTTCTAGGGTTACTGAATGTCGATTGTCTTAATGATGTATCTAAGGGACCAATATCAGCCCTACCAGGGAATCCCTGATATTCCTAGGACGTCTTGAACATATCATCACCGGGTGGCGAAACTCCTCTATTCCTGGTTAATGTTCACTCAACAGAGACCATCTTTTTTTACTACAATAATGTATCCTATTCATCAACGGATTGTATGTGCTAATAAATGGAATCATACCACATTCTCCACCATGTGGAATCAATGGAACATCCTGAGTATTAGCCAGCCTCAAAAATTGTTCTGGATAATGTCATCTCCTAAATTTCTCCATCATTTCCTCTGTCCTGTCATTTCTCACCAATGGATCTGATACTATATGGTGAACACGCGTAATTTACGATTTAGGTAATGATTTCTTCACATTAATAGGATGACAGCTTCTATAGTCTAATAGACTGTTTTTATCAGTAGGTTTAGAGTAGATGTCAGTGGATAAAAAGCCGAACTCATCCTTAATCACCATAGTGTCCAAGAAATGAAGTCGCTGACTATCAAATTCCATGGTGAATTGTAATCCCACACAGAAGGAATTGAGAAGTTTCAAAAACCTCTGGAGGTCCCGAATCCTTTTTAAGGACGCCGAGTGTCGGCACGATTGCGGTGCCATTTCATCCTCCCATGAGCTACACTTAGCATCTTCTGAAACATCATATTGCCTGTAAGTATAAGTTTGGTGTGTTGGTTTTCCCCCATTGTCCCTTTCTATTGATTGGCATTGGATCTCCATCGATGGATAGGATATTAATTTCCTTAGTATGTATACTTTGTATATATATGGTGTGTTTGTTTACCACCACTGCTCTTTTCTATAGATTGGTATTGGATTTCCATCGATGGGTAGGATATTAATCTCTCTAGTATGTATATTTAATATATATTTAATTTTATAGGCGCCCATCTCTATAATATACTACAAGAGAAGGTATTTTTTTCTTTTGGTGGCCAGAACTTTATGTGCACCCTGGGTGTATTGAGTTTTTGTTGTTGCTATTTTTGTTTTTAAATCACAATGTTTCTGAACTCATATTTTTGTATTATGTGTTTGTATATATACACGTGTAGTTATGTCTTGAAATTTTTTTGTAATTTTTCATAATTTCTTTGTAATTTTTTTGCTGTGGTCGTATAATAGATGTGATATTTATTGTGGCATTTATTTTGATTTTATCTACAGCCAAAAGTCTGATGAAGGTCTTATACAGGACCGAAAACGTTTACGACAAATGAATTTGGCTTACCATTTTGGATAAATAAAGTTGATGTTTTAAAATATAATGAGTATGGGTATTTACAATATGGAAATGTGATACATTTTTACCCGACTTGTGACAGCATTGGTATTCTGAGAGTGTACGGAGCAAATATTTTGATTCATGGAAAATGTTTAAAGCTGTTCCTACTCTTGAACATATATAGAAATTAAAAGAATTACTGTTTCCGAGGGTTGTTTATAACTTCTCTGTGAAGGGTAGAGCGAGCGGTGATATGGACACTCTCCAATATAATCTACATACCTGGATCTTGGCGTGTTTTTGTTATGTTTGTTTAACTAAGTTATAAATATATAAAAAATTAGCATTTCCAAAATACGGAACCTATTTCTTACACTATAGCCAAATGTAATGTAATTTTGTTCTTCAAATTGTATAACTCTGATGTTTATCAATATGTGTCGCTTATGATTGTACAATTGTTTTGGAGATGCTCAATAAAGCACGTATTCGCCGCGAATAATTGACATGTCACTTATCTCGTATTGTATGAGCGGGGAGAGAAGGCGTAATCCATAGTTTTCTATGAGAACTATGGATGACCGTAATTTCGGCATGCATCTCGCCCATATTAGAGCGCAAATACGCGGCGAAATGCGTACCGAAATTACACCGTGTGAACATACCCTAATACTCAGAGCACGTAAACTCATGACTCATGTTGTATAAGTATTTAGACAATTAAGCCTGTTTAGACACTGTTATCTAACTTTATACCACACATTTATTGTCTAGTGTACACCAATAATTGTTCCAAAATTTTGGAGCATTTTATGGTCCCCAAATGTCAGCCCTTCCCCCTTTTTTAAAAAAACCATGTCCCTTTCCCACAAAGCCCAACGTTTTCGAGAAAAAGGGTTTTTTTTTTAAAACGGTATAAACAATAATAAAAGGGGTTTAAGCTATGTGTGCCAGTTCTGTGTGCAATCAGCACCAGAAAGATCAAGAAATTGCCCTAGTAAGTCTACCACATTGTGTTCTTTTCAAAAAATGACTATTGATCAATGGGTAGTAATAAGGGGTTTCGGGCTAAAGCTGGGCATAACAAATAAGTAAAGTTGTAAAAAAACTCCCTGTCTAATTGTTTGGGGGCAGACAACAGGTTTAATGACGAAAAAGGCTTGGGGCATGTTAACTTTTAACCTTCCCTATTTATTGTTGCTGGCAGAAGTTTAGGCTTAAGTTCACATATGTGTCCTCCAGCCAGATTCCCTCAAAAAAAAATGGAAAAAATAGTGCAGTGTGCAGCAGTTTTTTGGTTAAAATTACGGTGACCACTATGGAAAACCAATGGTCCCCCTGTAGTCAATGAGGTCTGATGGGTGCCGTTGGTGTCTGTTATTTAATGGACCTGGTGATGCATCTGCAGCTGAGTTTTCAAACTCTATGAAATATAAATGCCTGCTTCACCAATTCCAGCATGAATGTTTATGAGGAAGCTGGGATAAATGTGCATTTGTCTAATGTGTGTGGCCAGCCTAACATAGACAATTGATTGTAGTTAGCATATAGACCCTTTCCTACAGCAGTGATTTTTTGGTTACGATATGTTAATTTTTCCCTCCCTGCCTCTCAAAAGCAGTAACTGTATTATTTTTCTGTCTACACAGCCATAAGGGGCTTGATTATGTTGGAGCTTGAAGGCTTACAATATAGTGGCCATTATGTTAACCAATACCTCATATTTGATGTTTTTCCAGTATGTGAAAATAGTTTTTTTGCCCAACAGTACTGGGGACTGGATGCAAGTAGAATACCAGCAGCCGTCCCCCCATGCATGGAAGGTGTGCGAGTGGCTGTCTTATGGGTATTTTTGCATCTGTATAGTTTCCCAACGTATGGTACTGTGGCTTTTTGCTTTTTTGCATGCTATGTGAATAGATGTCAACTTAAGGTGCAGCTTTCTGTCCACCTAGTGGAGAGATGAATGGGTTACCACCCATCAGCTGCACCTGGGTATTTTCCTTTAATAGCATGGGGGCGTGTGCTGCCTCTGTGCTGTGTTCTGTCTCATCTCAACTTTTCTAGCCGTGAGTATGGCCATGTTTTTGGTTTTTTCTTTGAGCATTTTTTCCCCTTTTTCTGTATATTATTGCTTGATTATGTTGGACACGTTGAACAATTTAATGGTACCCTTTACCCTACCATATAATGTACTGGGAAACCATAAGAAAATTCTCTGTGGTGTGGATCAGAAAAAAATGCAATTGCGCCATTGTTTGAGGGGTTTGGGTTTTATAGAGTGTACTGTGTGGAATAAATGACATTTTATATTTGTTCTACAGGTTACTACATTTCCAACGATACAAATTTATTTAGAGTTTCTCATGTTTTACTACTTTTTTTATCTAACCAATAAAATTTTATTGATTGCGATTCACAGAATTTTACATACAAATGGATATAAAGCCAAACAACGGTCACCCAATACAATATAAAGCTCAATGTTTCCTTTGTCTATGTATAGGGCTATAGAGAAGAAAAGAAGGTTGCACACCAATGTGTACTACAAAATAATGGTGCTCAGTGGAAAGACCACATATGGGCAATCAAATAGAGAAAGAGTATCCACGGCACTGAAAGTTGATTAGTGAAAGTAATATTTATTAAGGAACCGTAAAGTACAACGTGTACCAAAATTAGACAATTCAAATAGTTAGTGGTTAGTCTGAAACTAAAGAGTCAGCGTATAGCTTAAGACTCAATACAAAAGAAAAAAGGCAAAAAAGAGCATATAACTTGACCTAGGGCATAGTCAAACAAATATAAAGTCCTTGTTGGGGTATAGCTTGACTGGAATGTATACTGTATGGGGTTCATACGGACTACAGTTCATGTATTCTTGCTTTGTAAATTTTTCGAACTGTTATCATCACAAAGATAGTTGGTAACAGGTACCTTTCTTCAAAATACTTGAAAGTTGAATAAGTGATGCATATGAATAGAAGGTAGGAGGGCAGCAGTAGTCAAACGACGTTTCAGTTGATAGGGATCTTTATCAATTGTATGCTGCAGTGTGAAGAGTAAGGTGCCAGCCGTTCTTACTTTCACTAATCAACTGAGTGCCGTGGATACTCTTTCTCTATGTACATCAGTATGACATACAGAAGAAATAATGGAACAGCATTCACTACAGAACACATAAATGGCATAGTAGATGGTACATATCAATGTTAGATATCAATATGGAGGCAAGTCCACAATTGAAATAAGAATTATAAAGTACAATGCTCATTTGAGTGTTGGCAACTGATAAGAGGAGAACAAGTTTTATCTTCAGGATGCCCTATCTACCTCAATCCACTTGTCCCACGCCTTATGGAACGTAGACTTGATATCTATATGCTTATAGAAGCGAGGAGTAAATTGAGTACGTTTTTTTTTAAAACTTATTTACTTTTAAATTTACTTTGCATGCCATTTTCTGAGACCATTAACTTTTTGATTTTTTGGTCTACAGACCTGTGTCAGACTGTTTTGTTTTTTTTTGTGCACCCTGACTGGATGTAATAGGATCAGTAAGATAGCAGGCCTGTGGTCTTCATTAGGCCCCAGCTGCTATGATAACTGCAACTGGCTGGCACCCAGAAGGTGAAACTTGACATCTCCCATTTCTGTATGACTGCCTAGATGTTGTCGTTGCATTCTAAGTATTAAAATGACCAGGATCAGAGTCAGTGTCGGACTGGGGTGCCAAAAGGACACTGTGGAATTTCATTCTGGGGGCCCACCTGTGGAGTTGATTCTTGGGGTCTGCCTGTGAATTTGACTCTGGGGGCCACCCTACAGCTACTGTACATTTTTCTTATACTTTTATCTGCTTTTTTGTTTCTCTCAAGGATTTATAAGAAAAGAAACTCCAGGACTGCCATGATCAGGGGCCCACCCGAGGCGTTCCATGTGGGCCTGTCAAAGCCTGATCAGAGTGATCTCTGACCCCAGCTGATGAAGGCAGGTGCTGGCTATAATTAACAGCTGGCACCCGATGTGTATAGAGTAGGCTCAGTTTATGAGCCCACTCTATGCACCCTTACCAACATTATGACGTAATATCAAATTTCATCAAGGGGAAGAAATGATTGTCAAGTTTAGAAAACCAAATTTAATTAAGGAATTATGAGGTAATAAACTAGCATCCTATGTTTAGGATTCTCATTTCTTGGCAAAGGTGTAGGAGTTGTCCAAAGAAGACAACTTCTTCAACTCAGCACCCAGACGTTCAAATATAATATATTAAGCTATTCTGACCCTATGAGCAGATATTAGGAATCACCACTATAGATGCTACGATATTTGTTTACTTGGTATAGTTAGATCTTAAAAAGACAAAGAAATAAATTTTTTAACCTATTTAGACAGAAAAATGATATTTATGGGAAATCGGGAATATGGGAATATTTACCGTATATACTCGAGTTTACCGTATATACAAAAAATGTGCTGAAAAATCCCCCCTCGGCTTATACTCGAGTCACTGTCAGCGCTCGGACGCTGCGATGGCCTGAGTGCCAACAGGGACGCTTCAGTTATATGCGACTCCTCCTGGAGCGCATATAGCTGAAGGCCGAGTACAGCTGACAGCCTCTGGGCGCTGCGATGGCCCGGGCGCTGTCAGCGATCTCCCCCTCTGTATGCGACTCCTCCGAAGCGCACACAGGAGAAGAGATACCACTGCGGCGTAGAGAGCGATCGCTCCCTGCGCCACACTGGCCCTCGGGCGGGCCGCAAGATCGCGGCCGTCCCGGAGTTTCCGGCACAAAGGGGGCGGCCAGGTTTGTGTTTTTTTTTTGTTTTTAAAACCCTGCCTACAGTACCTATAGGACCTATAACTGCCTATACCCTGCCTACAGCCTACCTATAGGACCTATAAATGCCTATACCCTGCCTACAGCTACCTATAGGACCTTATAACTGCCTATACCCTGCCCACAGCCTACCTATAGGACCTATACCTGCCATTCCCTGCCTACAGCTACCTATGGACCTATACATGCCGATACCTGCCTACCCGCCTACCTATAGGACCTATTCCTGCCTTTTACCTGCCTATAGCCTACCTAGAGGACCTATACCTGCCTAAACCCTGCCTATCGCCTACCCAGAGGACCTATAACAGCCTATAGCCAGCCTAGGGGGCCTATACCCGCTATAAGATCTATACCATGCCTATAGCCTGCCTAGGGGGACCTATACCTGCCATAATGAAACCCATACTACCTTTAACCTGCCTGGGGGACCTATACCTGCCTATAAAAACCTTTTACAGCCTATAACCTGCCTATGGGGGACTACGCTGCCTATATCTGCCTATGGGGAAATTAAACTGCTTATACCAGCCTATTTTTGCCTATGGGGGACATTAAAATGCCTATTTTTGCCTATGTAATTTTATTGGTATCTGTTTTTTTTTTAAAATTCACCAGTAGCCGCCACATTTTCCCCCTAGGCTTATACTCGAGTCAATAAGTTTCCACGGTTTTTGTGGCAAAAGTAGGTGCCTCGGATTTATACTCGGGTGGCTTATACTCGGTTATAGGTATGGAAAAAAAAAAATGTTTTCAAACTGTGTAGGAAAAAATGTCTTGGTTGCATTATTGGTAGTCCCGTACTAAAAATGCCTAAGGGGTTTAA